>CAUYRT010026367.1:0-80543 GCA_963574885.1 Lepilemur ruficaudatus | reverse complement strand
GGCCGGGCGTGGTGGCTCACACCTGTAATCCTAGCACTCTGGGAGGCCGAGGCGGGCGGATCGCTCAAGGTCAGGAGTTCAAAACCAGCCTGAGCAAGAGCGAGACCCCGTCTCTACTATAAATAGAAAGAAATTAATTGGCCAACTAAGAATACATAGAAAAAGTTAGCCAGGCATGGTGGTACATGCCTGTGGTCCCAGCTACTTGGGAGGCTGAGGCAGAAGGATCGCTTGAGCCCAGAAGTTTGAGGTTGCTGTGAGCTAGGCTGATGCCATGGCACTCTAGCCCAGGAAACAGTGTGAGACTCTGTCTCAAAAAAAAAAAAAAAAAAAAAAAAGAAGGAAAAAAAAAGGAGCTAGAGCAGATTAAGCTGAAGATAAATGGGAGCATGAGAACTACATTCACCAGCTGAAGGACTTTCCTGTGGAGAAGAAATCAGATTAGTTTTAAAGGGTAGAACTAGAACCAGTTTATGAAAGCCACTGGAAAACAGAATTTCACTCAGCGTAAAGATAGACAAACAGGGAATGGACAGCTTTTGGAGGGAGTGAGCTCCCTAATGCTGGAGGAGCTCAAGCCTAACCTGGATGATAACGTGGCAGGTGTATTATAGAGGGATCGATGTGAGTTATGATTAGATTTGTGTGAATGTGACAGAAAACCCCAAACAAGTTTATTTCTCTCTCCGTGGAGGTAGGCAGCCCAGAGCTGGTGTATTGGTTTCATTGTCATCAGGGGCTAAGGTCCTACTGAGCTTCCCACCACCATTAATATGCAATGTATGGCTCAAGAGAGTTGTTGGAGCTCTAGTCACCTACAGTAGCAGGAAGGAGGAGAGGTTAAAGAAGGATGTGCCCCTTCCTGTGAGAACACAATTCGCACCTCATAAAGGACACTCTAAGCAGGCAGAACTGAGTTACGTGGCCACAGGCAAGGCAGCCTAGGAAACATCTTTATTCCAGGCACCCATGGAATACATGACTAAGGAAGGGGGGGAAGTGGATGGATATTTGAAGTCAAATAGCTGACCCCTCACTGGAGAGTTCAGATACTCTGAGATAGCTGGACCATCTGATCTTTCTCGTGTTCTTGCCAATTCTGAGATCTTGTTTTATGAATAATGGCTGGATGTATAACATGCGTCAAGCTGTGCTTCTCTGCCCCAAATACATGAAATGCTGAAATTTTGAACAATATTTTCCTCTAACTTCAGTAAGGCATGAATATCAATATTCATGAATTAGAAAAAATAATTCTTGTAAAGTCAAGGATTTGAGGCAGTGAATTCACCTGAAAAGGATTTCCCATAGGCCTAGATATTTTCCCACACCAAAGAAGTGTGAGAGGAATTAGAGATACTCTTAAGGATTCTGTGTTTAATGCTTTGGAAATAATTTCTAAGTACAAACTGAATTTGCTATTTTCCATTTAAGTTAGGCAGTAACATCTTTATGGACCTGTTTTTTTTTTTTTTTTTTCTTTAAATTATTGCTTGCAAATACTGATGGAGCATCTGAATAGTTCAGTCATCCTAATGTCCAGTTGTTATTTTCTTTTTTCTTTCCTAGAGGCCACATGGTAATGGGAGATTCTTTCAACACGTCTCTCTTCAAGCAGACATTCCAAAGGATTTTTAGTAAAGATTTTAATGGAGATTTTCGAATGGCATTTGGTGCTACTTTGGAAGTAAAGGTACAATAGACTTCTAAAACTTTAATGGAATTATAGTGTTCTTTTTCAGTAGTCAGACTTCAGTCAACTTCAGCCTGCCGGAGATAGGCATCTAAAAATCAGTTAAGAGGATTCCAACAAAGTGGCTATCACAAAGTACATTGTTCACTCCATGCCTTTGCTTCTTGAGGGTGACTTGAACATTTATTAATGTTCTAAATAAAGAGTTGCCTGGCTCGCTTGCAGGCTCTGCTTCATCCTGCTGGTTTAGGACAGTAGGAGGTAGAAGGGAAGAGGGGTTGAATGTTAGGAGAAGCACCATGGCTGGAGGACAGGGGCAGCCACACAGTGGTCAGTGTCCATCCAGCCATCAGTGTGGCTCATTGCATTGCACAGAGCTGTGGTTATATTAACATTTAGTGCCTGCTTGAATAATAACCAGAGCCCTCTGAAATAGACAGCATTGTGGGTTTGGGTTTTTCTATGTAGGGACTCAAAGCCCCATACAGTTCATTCTAAGTCATTGAGAAAACATTAAAACGGGCCATTAGAGGATATGATTGGAATCATTATTTGGAGAATTGGAGATAATCAGTAAATCATCTAGGTTAAACTTTAAATCTTTAAATAACATTCTCATATGGTTGAGATTTTTTTTTAAAAAAAAAAAAGATGAGGAGGAATGGGCATTTTCCGTTTTTAGAAACAGGGCCTCACTTAATCACTCAGGCTGAAGTGTAGTGGCATTACCATAGCTCACTGCAGCCTCAAACTCCTCTGCTTAGAGAACTTCCTGCCTCAGTCTCCTGAGTAGCTGGGACTACAGGCACATGCCACCATACTTGGCTAATTTTTTTTTAGAGATGGGGGTCTTGTTATGTTGCCCAGGCTAGTCTTGAACTCTTGGCCTCAAGTGATCCTCCCACCTCAGCCTACCTAGTAGCTGGGATTATAGGTATGAGCTACTGTGCCTGGTCTAGTGTTGTTGGTAGAATTGTTATCTTCTATGTGTACAGTGATTTTAAAGTATAAACAGTGAGTTGAGAGAGTTGAAAATGCTCTGTTCTAAAGATGATGTAGTTTCTAAGGGCGGATTTTATTAAAGTTGTAATCAGTTGACATTGGCCCTGGAAAAGCTTGTAGGGGAGTAGTTGTGATCCATGTGGGGTTTTCTCTTAGTGGAATTTTAACGTTTCCATATTTTTTTCTCTATTCTTTCATGGTGGCCATAATGAGAGCAGGGTGGATTTCAGTGATTTCTAAGTTTACTGTACTTTTATATAATTTGTTTTAGACCTCTCGGGAACTGAAGATTGCGGGAGCCATTGGTCCATGTGTATCTCTGAATGTGAAAGGACCATGTGTGTCGGAAAATGTAAGAAAAACAACACCATCACCCTCACCTCCTGCCCCAGATTTAACCCATTAGAAGTGTTGGAGCATGATAATCTTGCAGTGTGTCATCCGTTGGGTTTGCGTGGGGTAAGAGGAGAAGGGCTAACCCTCCCTGACAACTACAACTGAGAGGTGGTGTTATTTCCGTCTGTCCATCCATCTATGTAAAGGGTGAGAGAGATAAGGCTCAGAAAGGTTTAGTATCTTCCTCAAGGTCACAGCTAGCATAGAGAAACCAGAGCCCAGGTCCTCTTGCCTCCACCACCTGTGCTTGGGTTACTGTGCCAAAGCCACAAGGAATTCTGTGCCTCAAAAGGCAAACAAACATTCAGCACAATCCTTCAGGAATAAATCTATGTGCTCATTGTCCTTAGAGGTGATACCTTTGTCTCACTGCCAGCTAACAACGAGCCTTGTACAGCAGAGACCACTATGAGTTGATCTGGCAGCAGATGACACTGTTGTGTATGTAGATATCTGTGTTCTCTAGTAATAGATTTTGAGAGTATGTAAACAAAGTTTAGTTATCACTTGGAATGAGTGGCTTTGCCAGTGGCCTGCTTCCTCTGATTATACTTTAGCTGCCAAGAGGCAAACCAAATGATTTGGGTTGGTGAGGCCTCTCCAAGCTGGTTCTGGACTACAGTTACTCAGTCATGTCTTTCCCTCATCGTTAGCATCAGTGGGAGGGTGGATTGTAGTGCCACATGTGCATTCAAGGCACAAGTCTACACTACACCTAGCACAGGAAAAGTACTTACTTGCTCTGTGCTTCAATGTCTTTATCAGGCAAATGGGGATAATAACAGTACCTACTTTACATCATTGATAGGAGGATTAAATGAGTTAGTTCAAATAAAGCAGTTAGGACAGTGCCTGGCACACTGGAAGCCCATAGGAGATGTTGTCTTTCACATCATCATCTTTGTCTTTGTCAGCGACAAACATTCCTGAGTGACTACACAGATTAAACTTTTGTCAAGCCTGGCAGACGCGAGGCAATTTGAGAGAACATTCCTGTAGCCCCCTGGGTGAGACAGGTTGCTGCCTGAAAGCTCCTCTGAGTGCTAAGGGGCTTGGACCCCTCCTGGCAGGGCTTTGGAAGGCTGCCCTGTTCTAAAATAATTTCCACCAACTTAAAATATGCCTGATGAAGGCTTCATGAATTAGTTTATAGAAGATATTGGTTTATAGTCATGAATTAGTTTATAGAAGATATGAAATAGAAGATATTTTTATGCATTAGTACAAATAGATTAGCTGTTCCAGTAGAGTTCAGCCATGACAGTTTTGATTGGAGAATGAGGATGCAAAGAGGAGGAAAATACAGTCTTCAGGCATACAGAGAAATTTAAAGAAGGGTATAAGTGAAATGTGGCATGCAGAAAACCCACTCCCTGGCGCTGCTCGTGGGAGGCCCAAGTCCTGATTGGGCGGGAAATGTGGCTTACGGAAGAAGGGTATGATAAATCCCTGTATACCTACCATTTAGAGTCAGTAATTGTTAACGTTTTGCCATAACTTCTGTGTCATCTTTTTTGCCACATTTTCTTGATCTATCTGATTGTCATCTATTTGCCATGTTTGCTTTGTCAGTTTTCTTTGCAAACCCTTGAAAGTAATTTGCAGATATCGTGACACTTAGCCCTTAAGTACTTCAGTGTACATTTTCAAAAAATAAGGATGTTCTCCTACCATGACGTCATTATCAAACCTAAGAAAATTAACAATAATTTCCTAATATCTTGTCTTTAATTTTTCTCCAACTGCCCTTTGTAGCTGTTTTAACCCCCAACTAGCTTTGCATTTGGTATTATATATCCTTAGTTTGTTAAAAAAAAATCTGGAATACTGTTCCTATTTTTTTGTTCATTTGTTTACTTATTTATTTGCTTTTTAAAAACTTAAATGACATTAATTTGTTAAAGAGACAGTGCCAGGTGTCTTCTCTAATAGAAGATCCCACATTCTCAATGATTATCCCCTCAAGGTGGTGGTTAACTTGTTTCTTTCCTCCCTGTATTTCTTGTAAAATGGAAGTTAGGATTAAAGGGTGATTAGATTCAGGCTAAGGCTTTTTGCCAACCATACTTCTGGGTGGTGTGTACTTTGTGCTTTGTTACAGCCAGAGGCACCTATGTCCGCTGGTCCGGTGTTAGTGGTGCTGAGTTAGATCGCATGGTGAAAGTGGTGACCGCCCGATGTCTTTGCATTTGTAAGGGCCTGTTTTCCATTTGTCATTAGCAAGAAATCTGTTGAATAAGATTGTATTTACTAGTACAATATGAAAATCTTGTTTGCCAACAGCCTAATAGTTTTAGCATTGATTATCCTTACTTGAATCAATTTATCTCTTTAGAATTTATAAAATGGTGATTTCCTAATTCTGTCTTTACAGTTGCTCCAATAAAGACATTTAAAGGCCTAAATGCTTAGGTAAGGGTTTTGTGTATTGGTGAAACAATATTTTGGAGCTTGCAGGGTTTGTGGCCACACTGGGTCTGGTACCTCGAGAGGGGTTAGTGAGGCAAGAAGGGGAAGCACAAAAGCTCCTTTGATTCTTTGCCGTTTCTCCTGGGCACAGTGCTTTACCTTCTAGCAGTTGATAAACCCCTGCGTCTTTTAGAAAAGTCTACTCAAAGAATAGGTGAACTCCCATACATCTATCCATCTCATGATCTGGCTTAGGAAGTACTGAGGGAACAGAGTGCACCCTCCCTAGTCTCCACCTTAGAGTTGCTGTGTGATTTCATGTAAGAATCTTCCTTCCAACTGTCACCTTCCTGAGATTGCTTGTTCTGTGGCCAGTTACATAGGCTCCTGACATGGCTCTGTAGAGAGACCAGACTGGCATCAGCTGTACTAAGTTGACAGTGTGCAGTGTGGATGGATTCAGAGTAATATAGAAGAAACATCATGACTCTCTTAACGCATTACTTTCTAAGCACAGTATTCCACAGTTTGATAAGGGTGTGTTAGCATGTATAGTGCCTCTAGAATGATAGAATATAGATTTCAGAGTCTGGTGATCTCAGTGTTTTTGACATTTGTGGCCTTTTCTTCTACATGTCATGATTAAGACAGTGATATACAGCTTCACATTTTAGTGAATCTCATATTTATCACTTGGAGCCATTGCACTAATCAGTAAAAAGCACTCTTCTTACTACTATAATCTCCTTAATTCTCTTACTGAGAATTTATATATAGCTTTTTGCACTAAAAAATGGATTAAAAATTCATATCTTATAGCTAATGTTTTACAACTTTTTCTTTCTTTCTTTCTTTCTTTCTTTTTTGAGACAGAGTCTCACTCTGTTGCCTGGGCTAGAGTACTGTGGCATCAGCAACCTCAAACTCCTGGGCTCAAGTGATCCTCCTGCCTCAGCCTCCCTGGTGACTACAGGCATGAGCTACCATGCCCGGCTAATTTTTTCTATATATTCTTAGTTGGCCAATTAATTTCTTTCTATTTTTAGTAGAGATGGGGTCTTGCTCTTGCTCAGGCTGGTTTCGAACTCCTGACGTTGAGCAATCCACCCGCCTCGGCCTCCGAGAGTCCTAGGATTACAGGCGTGAGCCACCACACCCAGCCTACAACTTTTTATTTCTTGTTCTAAAAATGATGATTAAAGAAATACATAAAACTTTGACGCTAAGTAGGTAATTCTTCCTCCTACTGTTCACTTCTTCTGCAACCCTGACTTGATTCTTTGGTGACTTCAGTGTTACATACCGTATATGTTGCATAATATATATGATGTAATGGAAGTTGGTCAGAGTGCCAGTATAAAAACTTTAAATTACTGTAAATGTAAATGTTAAGCCTTCTCCTGGTCCATAATTATACTTTTTTTAGTAGAAATTTTTCAATTAAACTAAAATTTTCACCTAGCAGAAGATATTCTAAGTGGCCTGCCCTTCCCAGTTAGCACTTTTCATAAACAGTGAACCATGGAGTGGTTTTGGTTTTGTTTTTTCAATTCCTCTTCTCACTCCTAGGAGCTTGGTGTCGGTGGCACGAGTCAGTGGAAAATCTGTGGCCTGGATCCCACATCTACACTTGGCATTTACTTTGAAGTAGTCAATCAGGTGAGTGGAATTTCTTCACGTCTTCTTGTCTTAGTGTCCCATTTTCTGATTTATTACAAACCAGTGTGTCTGGTTACTTTCCCCACAAACTGATACAACTTTGATGGTGTTTTAGGCCCGATGCTAGTCTGGCATGATCTTTTTCAATTCCTTCCAGGGTTTAGTCAGAGTCATGCAAAAAATGCTTTTGTCACTTTATTGTTGAACTAATAGGGTCATTAAAAGAAGATTGGCTTTTACCATACATCCTAATGTTGGTGATATTTGAGTGTCAGTTCTTTCCCCAATATTTTATTATGAAAAATTACAAACATATAGAAAAATTGGAAGACTCATACAGTGAACACCCATATACCCACTGCCTATCACCTAGATTCTATAATTGACATTTTACTGTACAGGCATACCTGATAGATACTGGGCTTCAGTTCCAGACCACCGCAATAAAGCAAGTCACATGAGTTTTTTGTTTCCCAGTGCATATAAAAGTTATGTTTAATGTTTATACTATAGTATATTAAGTGTGCAATGGCATCATGTCTTAAAAAATGTACATACTTCAATTAAAAAATACTTTACAGTTGACCCTTAAACAACTCAGGTGTTAGGGGCACTGAACGCCACACAGTTAAAAATTCACACATAACTTTAAACCCTCCCCCTCCAAATATAACTACAGATGGCCTACTACTGTTGACTGGAAGCCTTACTGATAACATAAAAATTGATTAACACATATTTTGTATATTATAAGTATTATATACTGTACTCTTACAATTAAGTAAATTAGAGGAAAGAAAATATTAAGAAAATCATAAGGAAGAGAAAATATATTACTGTTCATTAAGTGGTAGTGGATGTTAAGGGTCTTAAGCATCATTGTGTTCATATTGAGTAGGCTGAGGATGAGGAGGGGTTGGTCTTGCTGTCTCAGGGGTGGCAGAGACAGAAGAAAATTTATGTATAAGAGGACCTGTGCAGATCAAACCTGTGTTGTTCAAGAGTCAGCTGTATTGCTAAGAATTGCTAACGATCATCTGATCCTTCAGCGAGTCATAATCTTTTTGCTGGTGGTGCTCAATGTTGATGGTTGCTGGCTGATCAGGATCATGGTTGCTGAAGGTTGGGGTGGCTGTGGCAATTTCTTAAAATAAGACAACAATAAGTTTGCCACATCAGTTGACTCTTCCCTTCATGAAAGATTTCTCTGTAGCATGAGATGGTGTTTGATAGCATTTTATTTAGAGTAGACTCCTTTCAAAATTGAAGTCAGTCCTCTCAGACTCTGCCTGTGCTTTATCAACAAAGTTTATGCAGTATTTTAAATCTTTTCTTGTCATTTTAACAATGTCCATAGCATCTTCATGAGGAATAGATTCCATCTTAAGAAATTACTTACTTTATTCATACAGAAGAAGCAACTCTGCATCCATTCAAGTTTTATCATGAGATTGCAGCAATCCAGTCACATCTTCAGGCTCCACTTCTAATTCTAGTTCTCTTGTTATTTCCACCACATCTACAGTGACTTCCTCTATTATAGTCTTAAACCCCTCAAAGTCATCCATAAGAGTTGGAATCAACTTCTTCCAAGCTCCTGTGAATGTTGATATTTTGACTTCCTCCCACAAATCACAAATGCCATTTTTTTTTCTTTTTTTTTTTTGAGACAGAGTCTCACTCTGTTGCCCTGGCTAGAGTGTCGTGGTATCAGCCTAGCTCACAGCAACCTGCAACTCCTAGGCTCAAGCAATCCTTCTGCATCAGCCTCCCGAGTAGCTGGGACTATAGGCATGTGCCACCATGCCCGGCTAATTTTTTCTATTTTTGCTAGAGACAAGGTCTCACTCTTGCTTAGGCTGGTCTTGAACTCCTGAGCTCAAACAATCCGCCCACCTCGGCCTCCCAGAGTGCTAGGATTACAGGCGTGAGCCACCACGCCCGGCCCACAAATGTTCTTAATGGCATCTAAAATAGTAAATCCTTTCCAGAAGGTGTTCAATTTACTTTGCCTAGATCCATCAGAGGAATCACTATCTATGGCAGTTATAACCTTATGAAATGTATTTCTTAAATAATAACAGTTGAAAGTCGAAATTACTCCTTGATCCATTGTCTGCAGAATGGACATTGTGTTTGCAAGCATGAAAACAACATTAATCTTATACATCTCTTGATGTCACCAGATACATTGTCAGTGAGCAGTAATATTTTGAAAGGAGTCTTTTTTTCTGAGCAGTAGATTTCAACAGTGGGCTTAAAATATTCAGTAAACTATGCTGTGAACAGATGTGCTATCATCTATGCTTTGTATTTGCATTTATAGAATACAGGCAGAATAGATTTAGCATAATTTTTAAGGGTCCTAGGATATTCAAAATGGTAAATGAGCATTGGCCCCTAAGAAGAGTCAGCTTGTCCTTCGAAGCTTTGAAGCCAGGCATCCAGGCATTGACTTGTCCCTCTAGCTAGAAAAGTCCTAATGGCATCTTCTTCCAGTAGAAGTTTGTTTCATCTGCACTGAACATCTGTTGTGTAAGTGTAGCAATCTTCATTAATGACCTTAGTTAGATCTTCTGGATAACTTGCTGCAGCTTCTACATCAGCACGTGCTGCTTCACCTTGTACTTTTCTGTTATGGAGATGGCTTCTTTCCTTAAAGCCCATGAACTAACCTCTGCCAGCTTCAGACTTTTCTTCTGCAGCTTCCTCAGGCAGCCTTCTTAGAATTAAAGAGAATTAGGGCCTTATTCTGGGTTAGGCTTTGGCTTAAGAGAATGTTGTGTCTGGTTTGATTTTTCTATCCAGACCACTAAAACTTTCTTCACATCAGCAATAAGGCTGTTTGGCTTTCTTATCATTAGTACGTGTTCACTGAAGTCACACTTTAATTTTCTTCAAGAACTTTCCCTTTGCATTCACAACTTGGCTGTTTGATGCCAGAGGCCTAGCTTTCATCCTGTCTCAACTTTCAACGTGCTTCCTCAGTAAGCTTGATCATTTTTAATTTTAATATAAAATAAGAGACTCTTCTTTTTACTTGACTACTTAGAGGCCATTTTAAAGTATTTATTGGCCTAATTTCAAAATTGTTTTGTCTCAGGGAATAGGGAAGGCCAAAGGAGAGGGAGAGAGATGGGGTAATGGCCAGTTGGTAGAATGGTCAGAACACACATAATATTTATTGAATAAGTTCACCATCTTATAGGGGCACAGTTTGTGGCACCCCAAAACAATTAACATCAAAGATCACTGATCACCATAACAGATAAAATAATAATGAAAATGTTTGAAATATTGCAAGAATTATTAAAAAGTGACACAGACATGAAGCAAGCACGTGCTGTTGGAAAAATGGTGCCAGTAGACAATAGACTTGCTTGAGCCATCAATGTGTTTCATCCCTAAACACTTCAACATGCGTATCATTAACTTGAGTTCAGTATTGAATGTGGCTCTTCTTTTTTTTGAGGTGAAAGTTATATACAGTGAAATGTGCAGATACTGAGTGTACCATTCAAAATTCATTACTGTTATTGCTATCAGTTGTTTTAGAAGACATGATGGGCTCTGTTTGTATTTGAATCATGCTTGTAACAGTAACGAGGTTATGGCCTCTCACCCCACAGCACAATGCTCCGATCCCCCAAGGAGGCAGAGGTGCCATCCAGTTTGTCACACAGTATCAACACTCCAGCACCCAGAGACGCATCCGTGTGACCACCATTGCCCGAAAGTAAGCAGCCCCAGTTTCTTCTCTGTGGAGCCACTGACTGACGTTTTTCCTCTGAACAGATATTTTAACATCTCTTAGTTTGTCTTTTTGATTCAATAGAGTGGTTCTGAACAGTCCTCACTGGCTTATTTAATCTGAGGAAGAGGAGGAGGAGGCAGCATTCCTGGTTAAGATAAGTGGCCTACGTACACTTATCTAGAGGAATCATCTTTCTGTATGAATATAGTTCCTTAAAAATTATTTAATATTATTTTATTAGATAAGTAGCCTGTAAATACATCCTCCTCATAAAGATTTAAGCAACACATAGATACAGTCATCCATTGGTATGCGTGAGGGATTGATTCCAGGACCCCTGTGGATAACTAAATCCATGGATGCTCAAGTCTCTTACATAAAATGGTCTATTATTTGCATATAACCTATGTATATCCTCCCATACACTTTAAATTATGTCTAGATTACTACCTAATACGATGTAAATGCTATATAAATAGTTGTTATACTGTATTGTTTAGGTAATTATGACAAAAAAGCCTATACATGTTTAGCACAGATGCAACCAGTAGGCCTAACTACAGTTTTGATCTGTGTTTGCTTGAATGTGCTGATGCAGAACCCATGTATACAGAGGGCCAACTGTATATAAAGAGTGGGTCTGTTTACTCATCCTGGCCATAGGGAAATGGTGTTACTGGCGTTTAACATCACCCTATTCCGTGAACTTATATATGTTTATTATATACATGTACTATAGCTTCTGATATTTACATATCTTTTCTCTATATCTATCTATCTTTGTATATTTTCAGTTTACAAGCCTGTATCTCATTAATTTTGATGGTTACATAGTATCGTATGGTTAAGATGGGTTAGACCACTCCTATGTTGAAGGTCTTGTCTTCCAACACTGCTGCACTGATATTTTCAGGTCTTTGTGCACATGAGTATTTCTTTCCAGCCACTTTATAGAAGTGAAATTTTAGATACTGAGAAATTATTCTTCTGAGAAGCTGATTTGTCCTTTGCCCCATAGTGTAAGGGGCAAAGCGCCGTGTCTCCTCATTAACAATGGATGTTATCAATTTTTAACATGCAAATGTAGATATATAGAGAGAGAACATGAAATATGTCACTTTCATTTATATTTTCTCACTTATCAATGAGTTGTGTACTTTTTCGTATTTCTTAGCCGTACTGTATTTCTTCTGTGATAGCCTTTACCCATTTTGTGAAACCAGTTTCTTTTTCTTATTCAGTGATTTGCAGACTCTTTATTTTGGATATGATTATTGTTATTTTGTTGCACATGTCTGTTCTTGGCCTATCTGTTGTCTTTTAGCTTTGTTCATGATGTCTTTATTCATCTGGAAAACTTCTGTATATGTGCTAATTCTTTTTCCCATGGAGGTGACGCTGGAAAGTCATTTTGTGAATTTGTAAACATTTAGATTTTTTTAAGATTGAACTAGAAGAAGGAATACTGGATTGAGACTTAGCACCTTTTGGGTATCTACTTTTGTGATGTATTGCAGAACATGGGGAAGTTCTTTATAATTTTTATTTTAAAATTACCAGCCTTCAGAGATCACAGAAGGGTAACTGAAATGTATGTAAAACTCCTGCGATTCCTTATGGAAAATGGCATTCAAATCTGTATCATCTTCTGTGAAGGAACAGGATTTGTGTTTCTTTATCAAAATGGACGTCTGCTGTTGTGATCTCTCTTGAACTTAAGCATGGCACTAACTCTGGAATTGTCAGTTGGGCAGATGCGCAGAGTCAGCTCAGGCACATAGAAGCAGCATTCGACCAGGAAGCCGCAGCAGTCTTGATGGCAAGGCTGGGAGTATTCCGAGCGGAGTCAGAAGAGGGGCCCGACGTGCTCCGGTGGCTGGACCGACAACTCATCCGACTGGTAAATTGGGAACAATGGCATTAGGTTCAGTCTTGGTCTCTGCTCTACTTCTGAGAGAAGAAAATTGTCACTTAAACCTATTGTTTTATGTAGCCAGTCAGTAAGAATTTATCAGTTGCTTATCTTGTGCCAGACATATTTGAGTGACATGAAAGAAGTGTTAAATATGCATTTTCCCATCGAGTTTACATTATCATTGGGAAGAACAACACACACAGAACATTTGGAGAGATGCAAATCTGTGCATGTTAAGAGTTGAATTAAGGCTGGGCGCAGTGGCTCAGGCCTGTAATCCTAGCACTCTGGGAGGCCAAGGTTGGTGGATTGCTCAAGGTCAGGAGTTCAAAACCAACTTGAGCAAGAGTGAGACTCCATCTCTAATATAAATAGAAAGAAATTAATTGCCTAACTAAAAATATATAGAGAAAAAATTAGACAGGCATGATGGTGCATGCCTGTAGTCCCAGCTACTTGAGAGGCTGAGGCAGAAGGATTGCTTGAGCCCAGGAGTTTGAGGTTGCTATGAGCTAGGCTGATGCCATGGCACTCTAGCCCGGGCAGCTATTTGAGTCATTTTGTGAAGACTGTGGTCCTATATTTTCCCTCCAGATCTGGGCGATTGTTTTGGATATAGGTATGGCCAATGAGTTTAGAAAGATGCCTCTTTTATCAGTCTGGGTCCAATTGGGAGAGAGAAATCATATAGTAATTTAAATAGGAAAGTTTTATGTAAAGAATTACTACAACAGGGGAGTAAAATAATGGATTAACTAGTAGGAAGTGAAGAGAACTAGCAGATCTAAGGGGCAGCCGCTACTTGTAGGGCTGAGATAGAACACTCAAGGAAAACCCCTCTCCCCAGGGCTGATCTAGACCTAGTTTTAGAGGTCATGGCCATGGGTCAGTGAGTCTTTCACAGAGAAGTTGCCATGGTGGTATGCCAGAGGAACTTGCTAGAAATTCACTCTCTAGAATTTTGCACCTTCTAGGTGCTGGGGAAAACTGTTCACAGGAAAGTGTCTCAGCAGAGGCTCAGGGGAGTGCTGGGGTAGTTGCTGGCTGCCCTGTGCTCCAGGAGCTCAGCGCTGGGGACACTTCGATGCTGCTGCAAGAACTGGCACCAGGGAAGCTGTCTAGTGAGCACACTGGCTCCCAAAGCTGATGCTGGTCTCCAGCGCCCTCTACTGACAAAGCTTGACATCGTGTCAGCTGGCAAAGGGCCCACATCCATTTCACAGCAGGCAAAAGGGGTGAATTGGGATCCATGAGGCAGTAAATCCATAATTGGCACCCTACATAATCTTACCTTTCTGGAGATTCACAGTATGTATCCACGATCAAAGGCACTGAAGGGCCTGGTAAGGAAACCTGTTTAACTTGTTTAGCTCTGCATTTGCCCTTGCCATCTCATGGAACCATTTTCCAGGAAGTGTCATTTCAAGCACAATTTGAAGATTGTTCCTCTAGGATTTCACAGGGAGGATAGACAAGCAGAGGGTCCAAGTGGTTAACAAAGTCTTTATGTGGGAAGGCAGCCTCGAATCAGCTCTTTTGATTCAGAGAGTCAGGTGATAGGATAGGAGAAGGCAAAGCTTACTGAGTGGAGGCCTGGCATGAACAGGCTTGTAGGAGGTAGCCAGGCCTTTCAACTTATGCTGGGGACATTGGAGAGACTACTGTCACGGAGGCCAGGTTGTGTGGTAAAGAACAGAGACAGTGAAGATACACCTTGGTTGGGAACACCTTAACTTTATCCCTAAGAAGGAAACTTGGGGTGATTCTTAAACAGGGTATGACATCGACATGACACTGTGTTCACATTAACATCACCATAAAAGGCACATTGCAGGGAGAAAAGGCTCCTGTTATGATGGAGGATTTTGCAGGTACAAGGGTGCTGAGACCAGGGTGGTGGCAGTAGATATGTAGGGAGAAGTTTTGGTTCTATGTAGAATTTCTGCTTTTATATAGAATCAAAAACCAAAAAGCACAGAGAAACATTTCACATGTGAGTGAATATAAGAATGATGGTGAGGTAAAAAATGGAGAAGGAGCACAACTTTAGGATAGGAGAAGGTGAATCTTTTTATTTTAAATATAATAGTTTACTTTTGATAGTTGAATGTGCACTTGCAAAAGTATGTCCAGGGAAAGCTGTCCTGTATATGGGTGGAAGTCCCGACTGGAGCTTAGGCTATAGGTCAGCACTGGACCTGGGAGAGGGATCTGGATGACATGTGTCTGGCTCTGGTGTTCATTTGTGGCTGAGCAGTGAGGATGGAGGCAGGGGCCCAAGAACTAACCTCAGAGGAGTCCCCGGTTAGGAGGGTGGAGGAAGACAAGGAGCCACTAAAGAAGGCAAAAGAGGGTTGGGTGGAGAGATGACAAGAAACAGGAAAGCGATATTTCAGCAGCTGAAGGAGAAAGTTGCAAGAAGTTTGGGAGGTCACTTGACTCCTGCTGCTAGGAAGTTCAAGAAGATGCCAACTGTGAAAGGATGCCAGATTTGGTAGGGAGAAGGTAATTGTTAGAGGTCGCATTTCTTTAAATGGGGGACAGCCTAATTCTGTAGTGGCCGGAGGAAATGAGTGATCAGAAATAAAGGCAGGAAGAAACGTTCAGAAACATGCCATTGAAAGGAGGAAGAAATTTGAGCTGTAGTGTGAATGTCCATCAGGTGTGTCTGTAATTGCTAGTTTTCAAAGTCTCAGAGGGTTTTCATGTGGAAGAGGTGCCTGAGCTTATTATTAGGCTTCTCTGCGGTCAGGGTGGTCCTCAGGCCAGCATTGCCTGGGAACTGGTTAGAGATGCAGAATCTCCAACTCTTCCCCAGAGCCTTCATTTTAATAAGACCCTCTGGTGATCTGTCTGCCCTTTGATGCTTGAGAAGTGCAGGACTCACAGTAAGGGGCAGAGTAAAGATGGAACTTAGCTCTTAGTCCAAGGGTTTTTTTTCAGGTACCACTAACTTAGGTTTTTCTCTCTTTATGGTATTTCCTTTCATCAGTGTCAGAAGTTTGGACAGTATAATAAAGAAGACCCCACTTCTTTTAGGTTATCAGATTCCTTTTCTCTATATCCTCAGGTAAGTAATATATATATTAAAAATAACTATAGAACAATAGATTGTGATAGAAATAAACTTCTCTGTTCTCAGGGTAAAGTGAAGACTTTTTGTGTTTTGAGATTCAGTCTGTAGTTGATAAAGGTTGTTCAACTCAAGACAAATGTTGTGTTTCTGCAAGACAGCACCCTAAGCCCTACCAAAGACAAAGGTGACATGCAGAGAGGAGAAAATAAGTGCAAAAATTTTCATGAAAAGGCAAAATAGGATCATTGGCATAGGGCCACAACAAAACCTCTAATATGTAGAGGTTCTGGGTAAACAATCAGCTGTCTCAGTAACAAACCAAAAAAATGAACACACATGAAGGTGAATATAACAAAACCACTATTAATATGACAAATATTTAATAATATGTCTGTGCTTATTATGCTGCACCATATCCAGGGATTGACAACAACCAGCTCCTGAAGGTAACCACAGTATACATGAGCCAAGCATTTGGGAGCCATTGGGTAAAGGAAAGGAGGGAGAGAAGGAGAGGGAGCAGGAAGCCACTGTCATGAATCTGTGTTTCTGCCTTTTCTGAATCTCCATCATCGGCAGATGAGGAAATAGAGTGCGTGGCTGTGAGGATTACAGGAGCTGAGGCCAGTTGAGTATTAAATATTTAGTGTGGTGCCAGATACATGTTCAGAGCTTTAAATGTGAGCCAGCTTGACAGTGGGGCCTGGGACTTTCAGGTGCCCATGACCTAGAGGTTGAGGCCATGCGGTGTTGTGGGAAGAGCCCTAGACCGGCCGGAGTCAGGGCAGAGTTCAGCACTGGCCCCACTGCTGCTGATCTTAGACAAGGTCTTGGACTTCTGTAGATTTTAGTTTCCTCATCTTTAGAAGGAAGCAATTGGTCTGGAGAAGTGGTTTGCAATCTTTTTAAAGCCTTGGAACTCTTTCTTCGAGAAGACACACCCTCAAAAGCCAGCACATAAAGCAGACAGTCACAGTGCTGCTCTGCTTGTGCCCATATACCACCTTCCACAGTCCCACTAGAGCCTCCACTGAGGATTTGCCAAGACTCTGAAGAGTGTAGTTTGAAAACCACCAGATGAGATGGTTTCTAACATTCCTTCCATCAAGGCATTCTAGGACAGAGATTAAGATCTCAGTCTCTGGAGCCAGACAGCCTGGATTAGAGTTCAACTCTGCCACTCAGTAGTGGGGTGACCTTGGACAAGTGGCTTGCCCCTCTTGCCTCAGTTTCCTCACCTATAAACTAGGGACTGTAAGAGAACATACCTCATGGGCTTATTGGAAGGATTAAATAATTTTTGTCAAGTGCTTTGTGCCTTGCACATAAGATGTATTGAATGTCAGCCTTGGTTATTATTTAGGAACCTATGACTCAATATTTGGAGTCTCGGGAAGCTTTATTCTTCTTAAGGCAGCTCATTTTCATGTTCTAACAGCTCTTTAGAGTGAGCTAAAAGTCTGTCCCCTGCTTCCTTCTAATCCTCAGGGTGAAAAACATACCATTCCAGCATTATCTCTTGTCACTTCCTCCCCTGCACCCCTTACTCCCATCTACTAGCCTGTGTCCTGAGCTCTCGTCTGCTGTCCCTGTGCCTGGACTCCCTCTGGCCTCCTCAGGCATGTCTCTCAGGGTGTGTCCTCAGACCTCATAGCTTTGGGAAGTCTCCTGGCTGGCCCTCCACCCCCACCCCAAAAGTACTTTCCTGCACTGTCCCTTGGAACTTGAAGCCCCAAGTGTGCCTTCTCCCACTGGACCTGACTTCTTGGAGAGCAGATACTCTGTCTCCACCGCTTGGCCTACTGACTCTGGGAATAAACATTTCTTTGTCTTTTCCTTTTCATATGGAAGCTTTGACAGATCCAGAGGCCCTTTTATTGAAGGAAAGAAATATTTAAAAATTTTAATTGTGGTAAAAAACATAAAATTTAGTATCTTAGCCATTTTGTAGTGTACAGTAGAGTAATGTTAACTATATTCACATTGCTGTAAACTGATCTCTAGGATTTTTCACCTTTCAAAACAAACTCTGTACACATTAAACCACAACTCCCCATTTTCCTCTTCTACCAGCTCCTGGTCCCACCTTAAAACCTGAGTTCTCCTGTTTCAGAGACCCAAGGTGGGTCTACTCTCTGGGTGTCTACGAAGGTTGCAGCTATATGCATTTGCCTTTTTTTCTTTGTAAATGCAGTTCATGTTCCATCTTAGAAGATCTCCGTTTCTGCAAGTGTTTAACAACAGCCCTGACGAGTCGTCCTATTACAGACACCATTTTGCCCGGCAGGATCTGACCCAGTCCCTCATCATGATCCAGCCCATTCTCTACTCCTATTCCTTCCAGGGGCCTCCAGAGGTAAGCTTTGACCTGAATGCTCTTCTGAGAATTGGAATCACCCCATATATATTTTTTTCTAGGAAATTAACTCTTAGAGCAAAACTGTAAAAAAAACAAACAAAAAAACTTTGGAGTTTTTATAATAATTTAACATTTCTGAGTATTAAAAATTATAGGAAGAAATGAAAGCACATATAAAGCTATCATTTGTGGAAGATGGAATAAATGTAAAAACTTTAAAAATACATGGGTACTTTTTTCTTTAATGTGTTCATATGCTTTGATCCAATAATTTCATGTCTTGTAATGGATCTGAAAAAAATACTGCTAGAAACAACAGGCTTTGTGCAAAGACATAGTAAATGAACTGTTATAAAAAAAAAATGGATAACAATCCAAATGTTCATTGTCAATATTTGTTGTATTTGGGTACAAAGTCTTAAATTTTCTTTAACAAATACAAGTTCATTTTATTATTGAAATAGGTACCATAATAAAATATATTTTGTATTCAACTTGAAAAACTTGCATTAAATGCTATTTTTCATATAGGCATCCCTGTTCTATCTCATCTACAGCTGTAGCAGATTTGAGAGAAACTCACTCTGGTTGATAAAATCTATGTCCAATACAAAACTGAGAATATTGGGAATTGTTTCTGGTTCCTAGATCAAAAGATATCATTAAGGTCGGGCACAGTGGCTCACACCTGTAATCCTAGCACTCTGGGAGGCTGAGGCAGGATTGCTCAAGGTCAGGAGTTCAAAACCAGCCTGAGCAAGAGTGAGACCCTGTCTCTACTAAAAATAGAAAGAAATTAATGGGCCAACTAAAAATATATAGAAAAAATTAGCCGGGCATGGTGGCGCATGCCTGTAGTCCCAGCTACTTGGGAGGCTGAGGCAGGAGGATTGCTTGAGCCCAGGAGTTTGAGGTTGCTGTGAACTAGGCTGATGCCACAGCACACTAGCCTGGGCAAGGGAGTGAGACTCTGTCTAAAAAAAAAAAAAAAAAAAGTTCAATTAGTGTGGGGTAGTATTTCAAGGAGAAGAAAAAAATGCACTTATAGAAGAGCTTTGGTGAAGAGATTACATTTATACTAGAATTTTGAACATAGTGACTAGCGGGTCTCTTATCTAAACATCAAGAAGATATACTAAAGGAAGTTATAAAGGAAAGGATTAATTCAATAATGCATGGTAACATTTCATAAGAATATGGAGATAATTTATAGGTCTCAGAACCTATAAATGAATCAAGTTTAATGGCTCTGGTAGGTAAAGTGATCTAAAGATTTTTAAATGTGATATTGCAAATGACAATGGTTCCCTTATTCACATGACGATAAAGGAAGAAGGAAAAATTTAAATTGTAGTTTTTCAACTTTTATAGTTCATAAAAATTGAATTTCTCCTTTCTATTCTGATTTGTCCTCCATGAAGTACTTGGAGTCTGTCTTCCCAAACTCCCTTCAAAAATGCATCTCTCTCTCTCTATATATATATAGATAGATAGATAGATGTCATATATAACATCCCTATTAATTGAGCCTGTTGACTTTTACTTTCTCCAGTTTGTAGCACAAATGACAATTTTTTGTCTGTTTTCTCAATGGTTTTTCAAACCATGCATGGTTCCACCAAACCCCATTCTACATTAAGCATCATTGGTTTAAAGTGATGTCCAAACATAGCACTGGGTGGGAACTTAATGCAAATGTTTACTGAACTGAATTTTTTTTTGTTTCTGTTGTTTTAGAGACAGAGTCTTGCTCTGTCACCCAGGCTGGAGTGTGGTGGTGCGATCACAAGTTCACTGAAGCCTTGAACTCTTGGGCTCAAGTGATCTTCCCATCTTAGCCTCCTGAGTATCTGGGACCACAGGCGCATGCCACCACACTGGCTAATTTTTTTAGTGTTTGTAGACATGGGGTTTTGTTCTGTTGCCCAAGCTGGTCTCAAACTCCTGGCCTCAAGCAATCCTCCTGCTTCAGCCTCCCAAAGTGCTGGGATTACAGCACCAAGGATGGCCTGAACTGAATTGTTGAACTGAATTGAATTTGATCACAGATCATTAGATATAGAATAAACTATCATTATTTTGACCTAAATGAAACTGAGGGTTTGTTAACTATACCTGATTTTTTGCAATGTTAAAGTATATGAGAGAACCAACCTATTTTATAGCATTTTAAGGAACATACTAACATATACACAGTGTTAAAATTTAAATGCTTAAATATTTAATAAGCCAAGACCTGTTGTTGAGACTGTTGCTTTGATAGGTTACTTACTTTTTTTCCTCTCTTTAAATCAGGTCTCTTCCAACCCTCCCATCCTTTATTATGTTAATTCAAATTCTAGTATAACACAATAATTCTTTGTCAATTAAGAACAAATAAATAAAAATTTCAAAAAATTATAGTACAAATCAGCACTTCTTAAAGTGTGGTCCACAGATTCCTGTTCATTTCCAGACTGCTGTTTGTCCCCAAGATGCTTTCTGAAGGTCTTGAAGTCAAAATGCTTTTAACAATAATACTAATATGTTATTTGCCTTTTTCACATTGACACTGACAGTACAAAAGCAGCAGTGGGTAGAATGCTGGTCCCTTAGCATAAATTATGGCAGTGATATCAAACTATACTTGTAGTCATTGTCTTTATTACACAGGCTTATGGGGGAAAACCAGTTTCATTTAAGTATGCTTGGGATGAAGCAGTAAAAATTATTAATTTGTAAAATCTTAAATATGTATCTTTTTTAATAGTCTGTGTGATTAAGTAGGAAGTACATATAAAGCACTCTGTTGCATACAGAAGAAAGAAGGTTTTCTCAAGGAAATAATATAGCTGAACTAGTCACCTTGTTCATAGAACACCAGAAGACCTCACAGACTAACTATGGTTATTCAGACTTAGGTATCTGGCAGATATTTTCTTGAAAATGAACACAGTGAGCCCATCTTTTTGGTGGAAACAATTGATGGTATTTGTTGGCAATGATAAAATTTGAGCTTTCAAGTGAAACATAATTTGGAAAACTTGTTTCTGTCATCATGAATTTGATACCTTCCCAATTGTCTGATGAGATTGATGGTGATATTTTTGTAATTTTTGGATATTATATAACATGTGTCAACATCTGGAAGATCCATATAATTCAGTGAACCAATATTTTTCGAATGACCAACATGTGATGTTACAAAATCCCATTCAAGGACAAGATTGACTTCCATTTTAATGTAAGAGCACAAAAAGTTAAAAAGTTTTAGATTATGAATTGCTAGCCTTCAAGAAATTACAATTATCTCAAAAAATTATTAAAATGCTTCTCACTTTTCCAACCACATATCTGTGTGGTGCTAGATTTTCTTCATATATTCCAACCAGAAAAACATATTGCAATCAGTTGAAGCAGAAACAAATCCTAGTGAAGAAAATGTTAAAAAATTTTACAGAAAGTATAAACCAATGCCAGTCTTTTCACTAAATGTTTTGTTTTGAAAAATATAGTTATTATTCTTAAAATGCATTTATATTGAACAGGTACAGTAGCTCACACCTAAAATTCTAGCACTTTGGGAGGCTGAGGCTAGAGGATCAATTGAGGCCAGGAGTTTGAGACCAACTTGAGCAATATAGCAAGACCCTTTCTCTTAAAAAAAAAAATTAAAATTAGTCAAGTGTAGAGGCGCATGTCTGCAGTCCCAACTACTTGGGAGGCTGAGGCAGAAGGATCGCTTGAGTCCAGGAGTTTAAGGTTGCAGTGAACTATGATCATGCCACTGTACTCCAGCCTTGGTGACAGAGCTAGACCCTATTTCTCAAAAAAAAAAAAAAAAAAACAAGGCCCACTCTTATGGATTTAATAGAGTATCTTTTAAGCAAAATGATATTCTGTTAACCAGCATGTTTCTTTCCTTTTCATGAAAAATGTTCAGTTGAGGACAGGAAGAAGGAAAAGAAAACCTCTTAAATCCAAAATATTTAACATAAATTTGCTGCTGTTAGAACCATCATCGCATAGGTCAGTCTGGAAAATAATTTGAGTCAGCAGAAAAGTCCCTCCTGCTACGCAGTAGAACATCTGATTCAATCAGTGTGCAAACTGTCCTCGTTTACAGGAGGCTCTGGAATGCTGGTGCAAATAAATCAGTCCATTTCTCAGCGCTTGCTTCTTGATTGATAGGCACAATAACTCCAGGTAAAGCATAATTTCAAAAGCAGATAGTTGAATGGGAAACAGGACTTTCTTTGTTGACATTGGTCTGCTTAACAGAGCCAGTCCAAAAAACCTTGTTGGCAGGAAAGGACACGCAAGTTAAAGCTTGATACTAGAAAGCAAATAGCATATATCCTTGTACTAAAACTACAGCAAGGCCTGCAGCACAGCTTCTTGCAAAGGCAATTTATCCACAGAGAATGGCAGTTCATTCACTAGTCTGTCTTTTCCCTCAACTTGCCTTCGTTTGCTCTTGCTTCCCTTTCTCTCGTATTTCAACTGCTATCAACAAAATTCTCAAGGCTCTTTAAATAGGTGAAAATGCCAAGACAGAAACATTTGATAAATGTTTTGGTGTGTTTTCCATGGCAACAGAGATTGCCACATGACCCTTCTGATTAGTTCAAGGGAAATTATGTCTTGTTAATGTTCTAATCAAAAAACAAAAGGAGAGCTTAGTGGTGTCTCTTGTGTCTCCACTGCTCGAGTGAGGAGAAGGACACTTAGGAAATCCAACTGGACAAGTCTGGAAAGACTAGTGCGGAAACTCAGTTTTAAAGATCAGCTAAATTTATAGGACAATTGCTGTGCCTTCTTTTTGCTAAAATGTCATCACTTAAGTATAGCCTGACACTGAGTAGGCATTCCAAGACAGAACTTGTAATTGGGGACAGTCTTAAGATCTGCTATTGGATAGTTTGGTAACTAGGAACAGAAATCTTGGAGCAAACAGATTAAGTATCAGCTCTACTACTTACTAACGGTATCACTCTGGGCAAATCACTAACTATCCCTAATTTCCAGTCCCCATATTTTTAAATGGAAATATTAGTAATACCTCCTTCATAGGGTTGTCAAGATTAAAATTAAATAGGATAGTGTGTAAAGCCTTCAATACAATACCTGGCTCTGGTAAGTACTCAGTACATGGAAGCTGCATATGCTCTCTCTCTATGAAAGCTACGTTTCAGCTTCGTGTTGTGAACTGTGTTCAGAACCTTCAGCTTTTTCATTATTTCTCTGGCCTCTGCCGCTCTTTTATTTGAAGTCATGCTCTTCTGCTGCTGTCCAGACCAGCAGCCCAGCCTCACCTGGGAACTTGTTAGAAATGCAGATTATTGAGATTCATTCCCGATTTAATGACTCATGAACTCTAGATGTTGGTACCAGAGATCTGTTTTAACAAGGCCTCCAGGGGATGCTGATGTGCACTCAAGTTTGGGAAACACTGAAGTAAGACTCTCACCCACCAAACCTCTACCTCAGTCAGTCTTCTCTGGTTGATATTAAGACAGGCTGGAGGCAGCAAGGAATATTATTGCATTGAGATAATCATAATCATCAACAATGCAGAATGGTTATACTGTTCTGTTACTTATTAGCAGTGAGATTTTAAGTAACTCACTTCATTTTTCTGAGCTTCCATTTCTGCCCTTTCAAATGGAAATGCATCCTATTCTGCTGTGGTGTAGTAGGTGTGTTTCCAAAAAAAAAAAAAAACTCTCATATCAAAAAAATCACCTTATAGAAACAGTTATTTCAGAAGGGAAAAAAGGAAGGATAATTGTTACTGAATTTAATATCCAGACTCAAAAAGACATTTTTTTTCTCTTATATAAACAATAAAAAAGATTAAAAATAAACAAATTTGAGGGTAGTTTACCTAAAAGCTTCCACTTTTACCCTTTAAACCAAATGTAAAAGACCCTATCAATCTGCTGTACCTTTGCTCTTGACATTGTAACTTTCCTCCCAACACAGTTCATGCCCTTTGAAAGTAAAAGAAGAATGATAAACAAGACAGGGAAAAGAAAGGGAAGTACAGCCAGTTTAACAGCCAGCCATTCAAATCTAGTAGCTGCCTAAAAGATTGAAACTCAACAGTGTTCTGCATCCTGAAGATATTACTCTAATAGATTTCCTTAGTCCTAATTTGAGTTATGAAAAATTTTATTACAAATGAAATGCCTTTAATTCCTGTGATACCCTGCCTATACTGTATTACAGAGTTGTTGAGACCTTTAAATGAGATGAATTATATTTCAGGTAGGATCCTTTGGGTCTCAAAAAGCAGGAAACCCAACTGGTTTAAGAAAGAAAGAAGGAGAGAAAGATTCTGATCATTAGCCCTTTATCGGATGTATAGGATGTGAATATTTTCTCTTATTATGTAGCTTATCTATTCACTCTGTTAATTGTTTCCTTGGCTGTGCAGAAGCTCTTTAATCGAGTCCAAATTATTTATTTTTGGTGTTACTGTGATTACCATTGGGTGATATCTAGAAGAGTTTTTCCAACATTTTCTTCTAGAATTCTCATGGTTTCATGTCTTAGGTTTAAGTCTGTTATCAATCTTGAATTAATTTTTGTGAGTGGTGAGAGATACAGATCCTGTTTCAATCTTCTGCATGTGGCTATCCGATTTTCCCAGCACCATTTATTGAAAAGGGATTCTTTTCCCCAGTGTATATTGCTATGTGCTTTGCCAAAGCTCAGATGACAATATGTGGATGGTTTTATATCTGGGTTCTCTGTTCTGTTCCATTGGTCTGTTTCTATTTTTGTGCCAATACCCTCATGTTTTGGTTACTATTGCCTTGCAGTATAGCTTAAAATCTGGTAAGGTGATGCCCCCAGATTTGTTCCTTTTGCTTAAGATTGCTTTGGCTATTCAGGCTCTTTTCTGGTTCCAGATGAAGAGTAGAATAATTTTTTCTAGATCTGCAAAAAATGACATTGGTATTTTGATGGAGATTGTACTGAATCTGTAAATCACTTTGCATAGTATGGACATTTTAACAATGTTGATTCTGCCAATGCATGAGCATGAGATGTTTTTCCATTTGTTTACGTCATCTGCAATTTCCTTCCTCAGTGATTTGTAGTTCTCTTTGTAGAGATCTTTTACCTCCTTGGTTAAATATGTTCCTAGGTATTTTATTTTCTTTGTAGCTATTGTGAAAGAGAGAAGAGAGAGAAAGGTGGGGAATGTGAAGGAAGAGAAGGAGGTGGAAGAGGAGCAAGAGACAGAGGAGGAAAGGAGGGAGAGAGAAAAGGAAAAAGGAAAGGAATAAAGAAAGGAAGAAGGAATATATTGTTTTGCTTAGCATCAGCAAGTTTGGCATGTCCAGATACAGAGACAGGTGGCATTAGTTCATGAACTCTCTTTCTTTTTGACTCCTTTCCAAGTTAGGATCTCCTCGTATGGTTGAAACATCTTAGCAGATTCTGTAGATTTGGGGCCACTTCTAGGTGTAAATCCAGTGGAAAAGTTTGAGAGTCTTCACTCTGGTCTGCTATCTGAATGCTCATGGCATGCTGTTGTCTCAGAAAAGGCCATGCGCCCATCACTGAGCTAATCACGATGTCAGAATTGCTCTGATTGACTTACACCCTCACCAGAGGCACAAAAATCGAGAGTGAGGAAGCGTGGTTTCCCAGACAGAAATTGGAGTGACTAGTGCCTGATGAGCAGCCAAAGCACAGATGTCTACGCTTCTTACTTGGAAGTGCTCCAGTTAACATGACTTTTCAACAGCTCTCACTTGTAGTGACAGATCCAACTCCAGATGTTCTTACCCATCTCTTATTAAGAAAAATTTTGCAAGCCTCCAGATGACTGCCCCATCCATGCACTAGGAGGGCCTTCTTTTGTGACTGTTGCAGGGCTTGTCTGAGCAGCCGCTGTGCCTCAGCAAGGTGACGCAAAAAGAAACCTGATTCTGATTCCTTCTCTGCCATCTATTCACTATGTGAACTTGTGTTAGTGTTTTCTGAAACTCTTTGTGCTTTATTTTCCAAACACGAGATCAATGAGTGCTACCGTGATAACTGAAAGAGGTCACTATGGAAAATGCTCAGTCCTGGCTTCTAGTTGCTACTCCCTAAGTTTCCTTCTCTGGTGTAATAATGAGACATCTATTATGGAAATAGTATTGTAAGAAGTGCAGTTTCCAGGTCTCCGGGGCCTGAATAATGCTGCTCTAGAAAGAGACCTGTATAAACAGAGACAGAAGCCTTAGCAGGGAAAGAACTCAAGATATGGCTTCATGAAGTTCCAGTCTTTAGATTGGTGGTACAAAATTAAATCCATCTTATCAGTGACTCATGAAGAGGTTCAGTGAGTTTCTAAGGGTAGCAAAATTAGTTTCATCAATCAGGATTTATTTGTTAAGCACCAACTATGCACCAGGTACCATGCCAGATGCTTAGGGATACAACAGTGGATAAGACAGACCTTGTGTCTGTCCTCATCAAGAAGTGTAGTCTGGTAGGGAAGACAGATATGAAGAGACTGATTATAGTTGCCATGGCCAACATTATACTGGAATATTAAAGTGTCCTGAGCAAAGACGAGCCAGGTGCTCCCTGTTCTACCACATCAGCACTGGATATGTCTCTCTGTTTGATCCGATCCTGGCCCTTGGCCTCTGTTTTCCTCTGTGGTTAGGAGGATGTCGTTGGGCTCTCTGTGAACCTGGGACATAGTAAGGTCTGTGAAACCAGTGTTCCTACTCCACCTATGAAATGAAAGGCAGCTTCTATTTATCTCACTTGAACACTTGGAAATAACTGAGTCTAAACTTACTATTTATGTACCATAACAAAGATATATAGTATTTATTATGTACTAAGCATTGTTTCAGCACTTTACAGAAGGCACCAGTGAAAGCAAAATTAGAATATCTGATGCATTTCAAAATTCTGGTTTGTTACCCAGGCCATGAAATTTTAAAAAATGACAAAACCTGGCATGGTGGTACATAATTGTAGTCCCAGCTATTTGAGAGGCTGAGGCAGGAGGATCACTTGAGCCTAGGAGTTTGAGGCTACATGGAGCTATGATGAATAAACACTGGCCTCCAGCCTGGCAACACAGTGGGACCCCCATCTCTAAAAAATAAAAAAAATTAAAAAATATATAAATAAATGACACTAGAAGATCAAATTTATTCATTTATTGACTATTGCATTTTCATAACAAGATCAATTATGATTTTTGAGTGCTTACTATATACAAAACTGGGCTAAGCACTTTGCATGTGCTGTGTTATTTAATCCTCTCAAACAATCCTAGGAGATTGGTATTGGCATTTTCCCCACTTTTCGTATAAGAAAACTTCAGTTCAGAGAGGTTGAATGATGTGCCCAAGGTCTCAAAGCTGGTGAG
Source organism: Lepilemur ruficaudatus (assembly GCA_963574885.1). Lineage (NCBI taxonomy): Eukaryota > Metazoa > Chordata > Mammalia > Primates > Lepilemuridae > Lepilemur > Lepilemur ruficaudatus. The sequence continues at coordinate 52,907 of CAUYRT010026367.1, read as the reverse complement.
TGGCTCAGTGCAGAATCAAAACCTGATTGTCTGAGTTCGGAATCAGAATGTGGAAATACTGTGCCATGTGTCCCCTGCTACAGAGAACAGACACAGTTCCAGGTGTTGATGAAGCCACCATTCCAGACTCCCAAAGGAAACTCAAGTCATGGTAATCCCATGAATGGTGCAGATAGACACTGTGGTGTGGCATCATGGGAGGGATTAAGCTAATTTTTTGAGTGAAGAAGGTTGGCATATATGGAAGGCTTCATAGAAAATATGAAAAAGTGATGGAGCAAACTGGTCCTTCAAAGAAGAACAAGATGGGGTAATTGGAGCAGTGTCTTAGAGCTTCACCCTGATGTGCAGCCTAATGACCTACAACCTCCATGTATCTGTTAATCAAGTGACATTAAATTGCAAATAGAGGTGGTTATACTTTATCCCTCACCACTTCACAGCTCCGTGGTTATGCACTTTCTGGAAAGCAATGCTATTTTTCTTGTTCAGGTTAATTTATTCCTGGACTATTAAGCCTTCATTAAGTCTATTCAAGCAGTCATATTTTAAGGTTGAAGGATTCTAATGACATGAGAGATTATCAAGGAGTGCAGCACTTAAGTTGATATAGGTGTCCAGTATACCTCACCCACCACCACCACCCTCCCAGTGCAACCAAGGTCTCTAGTAGGGATGAGGTGATTAGTTTTACCTACAGAAAGTGCATCACCCATATCTGTACACTGCAAGGGCAACATACTTATTTTTCTTTTAGGCATAGTTATTTATTATGCCATGTCACTGGAGTGCATAAATATCCTACTTCATTTATAGCATGTCATAACAACTCTGCAGAGTGCTTTACTTTCCCAAGTTCTTCTCTCATGTTTTGTTTCAGTGTATCTCCTCAAATCCTATTCTTTGACCCCAATACAGTTGAAGAAACCTAGATTCAGGGGATTAAGTAATTTTTCAAGATCAAAAATAACAAGTAGAAGAGCCATAACTACAATATTTTGTCTGGAACCCCAATATTTTCTTCTGGGGACTGTGACTGCCATGAGGACCCAGCAGCAATTCTGTCTTCCTCGTGACTCTCTGTGATACTGGGCACAGTGCCAGACACACAGTTGGTGTTCAATCCATGTTTTAAAAATGTATGAATGAAAAAATAAGTAAATAATAGGGCTGCAGGAATTATCTAATCCGACTCTTGAATTTGCAATAACAAAATAGAAACCCACTAAGAGTAAATGAATTATCTAAGGATAATTTGTTTTAAACTTGTAGAACAAGTTCCCCTTCATAATAGTCCATTGCTGCCAATAGTTTTTATTATGGTTGTTTCTGTTGTTTTACATTTTTAAGTCAGCCAGTTCTGGTGTCAGCTCATAACTGTTCTTACAATTTCTCATCAGAAAAAGAAATATTCTGGTAGTTACAGAAGGGGAGACTCCTGAACATCATGCACAGTGGCCCAAAAATTTTCCTAAAAATCTATTTGCTAGGTGGTTAAAGGAAGAATTAACTCAGAGGAGAATAGAAAATAAGCATGCTAGTGAAATAACAGGAGCAATGGGTTTCCCATTTCCATTGGCTTCACGTTCCTTGAGTGTTAGAAAGACCCCACTTTCCCCCAGCGTTCGTACTCTAATGATCAATGTTTGAATTCCAGCTCTACCAATAGTAACTGTGTGACTTTGGGAAATTTGATGAATGCCTCCAACTATAACCTGATGCCTTTTTGCAGGGTGGTTGTGAGCATTCGGTGAAACAGTTTGCAGCAAAGCACTGGCACATTCAAAGCAGGAGCCTTTGAATGTTCCTTTCTTTCCCTAGGGCGAGGAAAGCCATCAGTAAAGACATTGCCTGGTCCTATCTTGACAGATTTCTTTCCACATTTACTTGGTTTTGTTTCCAAATCTTAAACTTTTTAAATTAATTTTACCAATATGTTTGGTTAGTTATTTCCACTAAGCAAAATAGTACAAAACCAAACATACAGAATGTCTGATCAGTGGGCAGAGATTAATTGGTCAATTATTATGTCCCGGCGTATTTTATAGCTTCTATTTCTCAAAAGGTTATAGATTTGAATTTGTAATACAGGGCCATTAAACCGCATTTGAAAGCTAATTGTTAATATATAATCTTAGCAACATTCTTTTTGCCTTTTGCATAATTCATGAAGCTCAGACCATTGTTATCTTCCAATTAAGTGTTCGGTTATATATCTTAATTCCATATATTATCAGTGCCTATCATTGACCATTGGTTTCTTATAATTTCAGAAATGTTACTGACAATTAGTGTATCCTGATTCTCCACCAAAATAAATGTACTTTGTTATTAAGGATAACTTGTTGTGGCTAGGTTTTGCTCTCTGTAGCAATTGAGGCCTCTTAAAGACAAGGCACCCAAGTCTCCCTTCTTAACACAGGAAAAGACATTATATAATAATGTAATATTTGGGAATCATGGTGTCAGTGTTCATCTTTTAATTTTAGATTTGCAAGAAGAAATCATCCAAGACAGATGATTTGGCTATCTGTACAGCCATGTAATTGTAGTCTTGAGGCCCAGACTTCAAGTGAGCACAGTCATCTCCAGACATTCTCTTTTCTGCTCTAACCCTGCCCCTTCCCTTCCCTTCCCTTCCCTTCCCTCTTCCCAGTCCATCCTCCACTCACACCTCCACCACCCACAGTCTGTCCAGCTGTTAGCCTCTTCTTCCTTCATATTATGAATTCTTTTGTATTTTGGAAAGTCACATGTGCCCTGCATTTATATTCTTCAAAACCATTCCTTTACCCTGTTTATATTGACATTGTAAATTTAAGGTGACATATCATACCTGTGGGTGCAAGGAATCATCAATTAAATGAAATTGCACAAAAAAGTGCCTGGCATATATCAAGCAAGTACTTGATAGTTATCCACTATTTTTAGTTCTAGTTTTGTTATTAATTCATCTATAATTAGGTTACTATGATAAACACAATTCAGCAATTAATTCCCTAACACTATCCCATACTTAGTGCAGTTTAATTTCTTTATGTGCTCATATCAAGACTATACGTTTTGTAAAAGGGTGTCATGCCTTCGATTTCCTGCATGCCCTAGTAGAAATAATGAAAACGATACTAGCCATAGTCTATTATGTAATTACATCATTACAGCAATCCTCCAGAGTTGGAGTCTTATGTCATTTAATAGAAGGGGAAGCTGAACCTCAAATAGCTGACAGTGGCAGAGCCACGTTTCAAACTCAGGTGATATAATCATAAAGCTAGTTCTCTTTACCACTGAGGTAAATACTATCCGCAGTGCCTATCATGGTGTCTTGCATAGCGCAGATAAAGCCTCATTGTTTTGACTGTGTTGATTCTTCCCCCTTGCAGATGGACCCCCACGAGAACATCTTACTGAGCACTCTCGAGATAAAAAATGAAATGGCCACCTCCGAGGCTGTGATGGGACTTGGAGACCCCAGGAGCACGATGCTGGCTTACGACGCCTCCAGCATTCAGTACCGGAAAGCCGGATTGCCCAGGCACAGTTTTGGCAGAAATGCTCTGGAACGGCACGTGGCACAAAAGAAAAGCCGCCTGAGGAGACGCGCTTCCCAGCTGAAAATCACCATCCCCGACTTGACTGATGTGAATGCCATAGACCGGTGGTCCCGCATATTCTTCCCAGTGGTTTTTTCCTTCTTCAACATCGTCTATTGGCTTTATTACGTGAACTAAAACATAGCCTCCCCTGGGAAGCAAAGACTAGATTCCTCCTCAAACCAGTTGTACAGCCTGATGTAGGACTTGGAAAACACATCAATTCAGGACAAAAGGGATGCTAAAATACCTTAGTTGCTGGCCTATCCTGTGGTCCATTTCATACCATTTGGGTTGCTTCTGCTAAGTAATGAATACACTAAGGTCCTTGTGGTTTTCCAGAGAACGTGCAAGTGATTGGTACACATGCTGGCGAGACTCAGTCTGAGTGTTCTACTTTACCTGTTTAGCATGCAGCCTACTCAGAAAGGAATTACTTAGAAGATATTCTTAGGAGGCTCAATAGCGTTGTCAGTCATTTCTCTGAGAAGTGAACACATCCAGATACCCATCTTCATTTCTGCGGTTGGCATGCTGTTGCGATGGCACTGTGCTTATGAACATCATCTGCAGTGCCATGCAAACATGTCACTTGAAGATGGCCTATGCCTGTCTTACGAAGGTGATAATGGTGTCATGGGAAGATGATTCCCACTGGATTCTAGAAGATTCTCATTCAGTTGGAACAGGGTAAAGAGAGTCAAGACAGAGACTCAGGAAACCAGTTTGTCCAGTCTCTTTGCTTAAGCACAGGGAACCACCTAGGATGTCTTTCATTTTAGCATTTGGAGACTAGAAGACTTCTGACCATTATCGTGCATGGTGGCCAAAGAAATTTTCGCTAAAAAGCTATTTCCTAAGCGGTTAAAATAAGAGTTAACAACACAGGGCAGAGTAGAAAATAGAGAAATGCCTGTAGGAACAAAATTAAAGCAAGCAGGCAAGCAAGCATAACCCTTATCAGCCCACACAGCATCTGGTCTCTACATACTATGTCCAGTGGCAAAGGGTAGAACAAGAGGAATTTTTTTCAACGACACAAGCTTTTGACAGCATACCTAAAGCGGTTTTTGTCATTTATCTAATCAAAAGACAACCATGAAATAGAAAAGTTAGGGAAATTAGAAGCATCTTAGATGTACAGATTACGTTGGTAGTCATTCGAATATACAAATACAGAACACAGACAAAGTTAACAGGCACATTGTTTATCTCAGACGTCAGCTGAGATAAACATCTGCAGCACTTCCTTGTAAGTTTACTTCCGAATTTAACAGGGTATTTCAAAAGAAAGATGGGTTCATCACTTTAAGGAATTAATGGTCCTCTCCAACTTTTCTTGCTTCCAAAATTCCCATTATATTCTTAGAAGACAGACAAAGTAAGGTTTTGGAGAGATTGAGTGAACAGTATTTTGTTATGTGCAATGAAATTCACTGTTTCAAGGCAAAAAATACTTCAGAAAATATGTACACAAAAAGAGGTAATTTGTGGGTTTATTGGGTTTGATTCTTTAAGGGTGCTTTTGTTGTGTATGTTGCAATCTGCCTGATCAAGGAAAATGGGAAAACCAGTGGAAAATAAGATAACAACAAAGCCACATTACCATGATGAATGTTACGAGCCTGAGTTGATATTGCAGAAAAATATATAACTGATAATCAGGCAAGCACAATGTGTTATTTTAATTCTATTTTTAAATTATGTCATTGTGCTTCTTTCTATACTGATTGGACATACGCTTTCATCTGCTGGACAGGAAAGAGAATAAGCTAATGTATTTTATTTCGATACATGTGAGGTTCCTATTTTGCTTTTCTTACAGAAAATAATGAATTGCTAAATTTTCCTCAAAGTTTAATTTGATTGAACTTTTTCTTGGACAATAACTTTGCTATGGTCTATTTTAAAAACAAAACGAAACAAAAGACACTCTTCTTTTTAGAGTAACATCCCTAATTGTGCATAGCAGCCAGTGTCTGCCTATGGATAAAACGTGTATTTGTGATTCAGCGGCTTGGAATGTGATGGAATGCTGTTGCCCTGCATCCCAGCTGTCAGAGCACAACAGCAACAACGAAAGTTCATCATTCAGCTTTCTGAATTTGGCCCAACATGGGATGGTATTTTTTTTTCCCACTAGTCTAGGGAACTCTGGTTCTTATATTTTGATTACATACTTGAACACCTCTGAGTATAATCTTTGAGCAGAATCTGACGCAGCTTCTTCCTGTAGACTCCTCATGTTTCTCCAGGGACACACTTTCTCCTAGGCAATCATTTTGGGGCATCACACTAATAAAAGTGCCTGCTCCTTGTCATCAGGGGATAAAGTTTGAGTAGAAAATATCAGGAAGGAGGATATCAATAACTCAGGGGCACAACTTTAAAATGCCATTCTGGAAAGGCTTTTCTAGAGACAGCTCAGCCCAAGTCTAGAAGTGGGCTCTTATGTGCAATTACTCTAAAAGCCATAAAAATCCTTGATATTGTCACTTATAGTTACAGCATAATTTTGGATGTCTGGGGAAGTCAACAGAGCAATCTAGATCAAAGCGGAGAGAAAGATCTTCACAGCGTGAGCCTCAAAAGCATATGACCATGAATTCATGTCTGCTCTCAGTGATACAAGAAACTAGGCAAAGGAGACAAGAAGGGACCTTAGAACCCATGCCCTAAAGTGAAAACCATACCTTGGCACTCGGTAACCACATAGGTAGAAACAACTGACTCATCCTGTCAAGAAATAACAGTAGATGTAGAATTTGTTCTTAAAGTGTATGTTTCCTCTAGTTGAATTGGAATGCGGCCATCAGATGGAGGGAAGGGTGCTCAACCAACAAGTCTTGGAAGACTCGTTAGCTTGATATCCAAGTGGTTAAACTAAAGGACCACAATGGTGTGTTTCAGCAGTTCTGATGTGGTATTACTATCAGTTTATACATATGTATAGTTTTCTTTTGATTACAAAACAGTCAGATAGCCAGCAATTAAGGTGTTTTTTCATCTTTGTGAAATTCATAGACAAATTCTGACTCTAAAATGCACAGTCTACATGAATTCTTTGATCTCAATCTGTATATATATATATTGTACATGACTGCTAGTAGGTATGAAATGCACTTCAGAATTGAAAACTCATGCAACATAAGGAATGTTACAATTCTTTCTACTTCAAATTTAATAACGGGAAAAGACTCAAGCAGTGCCATCTAGACCTTTTCTCTTCTCATTTCTTCAAAAGCAGTGCTAAGTAAAATAATAAATAACAATAATAGTAAAAGTGGTTTATGAACCAAAAGACTTTACATTCTAGCATTAGGAACACACGAAAAATTGTCAGCTTACAAAAGCACAACACATAGAGAACGTGTGGTGGAATGCATAATGGAGACATGAATCACATTTATTTTAAGCAAGACCTGCATTAAATTGGCAACGAAGACAACTTCCATTCTCTGTAGGTAACTGTGTTCCAATTTTATGATGAACTTCATATGCAGCAACAAAACAACAACAAAAACATGTCTTACAACATATCTCCATGTATATATGTGTATATATAGATTCACATAAACATACATACATATATATGCATTCATATGTTGGAAAACAAAAGGAATAAGCTAATATGTTTTATTTCCTTCATTAAACCAGTGTATGAGTATTATTAATTTGGCAACCAACAATCAACATTGAAATAAGTAATACAGGGTACTGAGCATTTCTCTATCAGCAGATCAATGCCTACAGTTGTCATGAACCATTGCAGTTCGACACAATAGTACTGTACCTCAGAACATCACAGATTAAGTAGTTGTCACATTGCTTGTCTAATTGCTCTCTTTTTCAAGGAAACAAACACCATTGTCCATTGGTGATATAAAAACAAAAATGTCTTAAGAAAATGGAAAATGATAAAAATTCCTTCTAGGAGGAGGAAAAAAAAAAAAAGAAACTAAACCCCACCATGTTGGTTAGGGCAAAATACTTACAACTGTAGCAATCATACCATTTTGCTAAGTGTACAGAGTACATGTAATGTGAGCAACCGTAACTTTCACCGAGCGTGTGTAAATATTCAAACAGATTTCTTAAATATTTTTAACTTCTAATTTGTATTTTATGGTAAGGCAATGTGCAAATTCTGTTTATGGCTTAAGTTGTTGTGTTATAATATGTAAATAATTAAACATGGTGTAAATGAATAGTCAGTAGATACAAATAATTGTTTAGTTTTTTTTTTCTTATTTTTTCTTTATTTTTTACTAAGTATGGTTACTGCAGTGCCCCAGCAGAGTAATTTAAACACCCTTTTGCATAAATGGTTTGGGAATCCCAGACAGAAGGGTTTCAATTTGCTATCACACACAGTCAGTCACACACACACACACACACAATCATCTTTCCCTCACCTGCTCACTCTCACATCTCCCCCTCTATGGGAAACACTGTAGTGTTTGTGTAGTCAATGTAACAACCAAGAGATAGCCTTAGAAATGGCAATTGGGAAAAGCAAAAATGAAATAAAGTTTTTTTTTTTTTATGCCAGAGTTCAAGAAACCAAAGTTTGCAACTTAAATCTCAATTTTCAAAGAGAGTTTGTATAGATGGCACTACAGGAAATAAAAATGTTTATCCCTACCAGCTCCAGAAATACATTACACACAATACATACTACAAGCTTTTTTTAATAGTATTTTGTCTTTAGCTAGTATTGTTCCTTTTAACCAAAGATTCCAGAATTATTAAAAAAACAAAAAAGGAAAGAAAAACAGAAAAAAGAGGGAAAGTGGAGGGGGAGGAAGGACATTGCTTCACACCAAAGGTTTAAAAAACATTTTCCAAATGCACTAGGGAGAAGGGGAAAAATAGTAAAGAGTGAACAGAATGCGAATTAAGATACTGCCCTAAAGAAAAACAACACTCTTAAGAGAGCTATTAGGGTTTTTTTTTTTTTTTAGAAATTGGAGTCAAACATTTCTGTAGATATATGCAAAATTCTGATATCAAATTTTAATTTGCTTTGAGAAGTGTTATTTTTTGAGATAAAGAGAAATATAATATAAAATGATGAAAAACAAAACTTTATGTTCTTTGAGTTCCAAAGCCAAACGTCACTCCTGTGTCACGTGTCCTCTAATCTGATGCCCATGTATGTGTCCTTGCACTATTTGAAGCAAGTGGACAGTTCATTAACTTGTATCTTTTTTTTTTTTTGGTTCAATTATTTGCGTTCAACCACGATCATTTTAAACATACTTAATTCGAACAAAGTTGCCTATAATTTGAATTCCATAACATTTTTAACTTTTCTTTGCATGGGTGTTTAAATATTTCTGTTATGAATATTGTCCTTGCACAGTTCTAAATTGTCCTTTTATAAAAAGTGATATTCTAGTTTCTTCACAATGTAGTGATTATCAGCCTTACTAATTACCTTGTAGCCTTTCTTAATATGCACATAATGCACATTTTCCAATGGCTAGAAAATGCAAAACACAAGTGGATATCATTGCATCTATTTTCATGTCTTTCTAAAAACAGGACTACTAAAATCTCTGGGATACATGAGACAGTAAAAAATGAGGATTATAAATGAATAGCACATAAGAATTATTTTCTTGAATTTAAACTTATTGCAGCCAGTTTCAGCATGTAAATATATAATAATGTTGGCTAGTGTGTAATTCTTGAACTAAGAAATATAAATAAAAATAAAAAGGTACTGTGTGTGGTTTCATTGTATTCAGAATATTTAACTTTTGAACTATTAGTATGAGTTATAATTTGCAGAATGATGGCTTTTGTGAAAACCGAAGAAATTCTTGGGAACTTGGGACCTGCTGTCAGGCAAAGTTGAGTTTGAACTCTGATTTGCCACTTTTTAGGCCCATGATTGTGTAGCTACTAAACCCATCTGGCTTTCAGTTTTCTTACTGATAAAGCAAAGACATGATTTCACCTTTCTCATAAGGTATTTATAAAAGTGAAATTAAATAGCATGTAAGAAGGCCTTAACACAGTACAAGGTATATGGTAAATGGTCTGTAAATAGTAGATTCTATTGTTGTTTTTAATTACCATCATTCTAGAAGATTCAGCATACATCTCACAAATGCTATTACCATATCCAAAAACATCATAGAAATTAGTTAATGTTCTCTTAGTTTAGATATTTTATATTAAAGATAATAATCTGGCTTCAGTCATGAAAATGTGGTAAACATTAGATGTTTATTTATTTAACATTCAGCATGTATCTGCTGAAGACATTGTGCTGATCACTTCACAAATGATCTTCATTTAATACTTACTGTATTCCTCAAAGTAGAAGAAACTCAAGCTCTGGAAGTGTAAGTACTTTACTAGCGAGAATGGAAAAGCCTGGATTTCTATCCAGGCTGGACTCACCCCCAAATCCTTGAAAATTCTTTCTACCTTATCATTAAAAGTGGGGGATTAGGCTTCTCCAATTCTAACTCATTTGGGAGAAAAGTTTGTTGAGTGCCTGCCATCTACTAGAGCTCATGCTAATATTGGGAAAACAGAGGTTAGCACACAAGGTCCTTGCCCTCTTGGATTATGTGGCATCTCTCAAAGGCTTGGGGGACTGTTATGAGTCCAGTGAATTATTTGGCAGCAAACCTACTGTCCTTTGCTCTTAGTGGCTTCAGAATATCCTAACGGCAGGCACTTTGGTAGATTGTGTTAACCTGAGAGAGGTAGCCTTTCAGAATACAATTGTCCATTAAGGTCACAGATTAAAAGGAGTTATAGCCTCCCAAGAGTAAATGCTATTGAAAAGATCTACCTCTAAGATGGTTAAAAGCCAGTTCTCAGCTTATGTTGTAAATTGTATAATTTAGGAATGTGAAATACCTACATTTGCACTTGACCTCCCTCATGCTAAGTTTCAGCATTCCTCTTCAGCAGAGAGAGCACATGTAAGCTCAAAGGCACATGCTCATATACTGATGGTAGTGTGTTGGGGGTGTGTGTGTGCATGTGCACACAAGCCCATGTAGGTGGGGGGGAAGGTGGAAGGTCCAAGAGGATATGGAGATGGGGTACGTGATCTACTACTTACCTTGAGAAGGGAAAGTCTCCAAATATTGTCCCCTAAAAGAGCTGGTCAATTGATACTGGGAAAATTCCCCTACACATATTCCAACAATTATAATTTCTTAAAGTGGATCCTTTAGATAAGTGATCCCCAACATTTTTGGCACCAGGGACTGGTTTTCATGGAAAATACTTTTTCCATGGATGGAGGGTTGGGAGGAATGGTGGGGGAGTGATGGGGAGGGGCTGTAAATACAGATGAAGCTTCACTCACTCACTGCTCACCTCTTGCTGTGCAGCCCAGTTCCCAACAGGCTAAGGACCGGTACCAGTCCACAGCCCAGGGCTTGGGGACCACAAATTTAGATATCCTTACTCTCTTCTGAAACTTGTTCTAATTTTGAAATATCCCATTGCATCTTTCATGAAGAATATTTCTCTGAGCCATGAAATTCATCTCACAGAATAATGCCAGCTTAATGGGGAAAATTCTCAGGGATGACAATAGGCATGGCCAGTTCATATTCTATGATTACCTAAAGCAGGAAGCAGCAAACTGGTGTCACGCATTCATGTCTGCTAAAATCTCTGTGACAGAGCTTTGGCCAAATGTGCAAGCCCTTTCCTGCCCTTCACACCACAACATCACCCCACCATCGCACTGGAACCAAGGAACAATTTCAGGATCACAAGTCCCAGAACAATTAGTCGTCTTATCAATGTATTGATTCGTGCATGTTCTAGTTGTTTCTCTTCTCTTGTTTCAGATAGCTAGCTAGGTCATTCGTGTTTATTTGTGTATTTGTTTTTGCACTTCCTAGATTTTAATTGGAAAGAAAGGAGAAGTTGCTGAGGCTATTCAGAGATGAAGCTCACTGTTCTGCAAGTATTCAAGAGAGCGAAAGTGTCTCTAAGAGTAAGAGGGAGGAGGAGGAGCAATTGCTCTGAGACTAGGAAGAGGAAGAAGAACAGCAGGCTGCATGGCAGTGAAGATGTGTACTCCACTCAGTGGAAATGACCTGGGGAAATGCAGACCTCAGAGCAGATGGCACAACGACACTCAGGGGGCCAGCCCTGGGCACTGCCCCAGGCATACGTCTAAGATCACAAGGAAAAGAATCAAACAGGCTGGGACAATTCAGTGAAAAAGAAACGTAGTATTTCCTATACAGCTTTATTTAGGAGGCTGGGCTCACCACTATATTCTCTTCTGGCACCTTCTGGGTTCGTCTTTTCTCTAGAAGAAGTTATATGAGAACTAATAGGATGAATTGGATATCAGAATTTAATATGCCTTTCCGAGATATAGACAACCCAAGGGGCAAGGGTGCTAGGCTCTAGTTCTGAAAGTTACAGGCTAATGAGACACAAAATTTGAGGAGAGGATTAATAAATCCCTTTTTCCTATGTCTTGCAAGCCCAAATGCATACAGAGGGCTTAGTAGGAATCGTGAACAAGTAATATAGGCCTTGTGCCATACAATAGGGAATGTGGGGAACTACAGGGAACCAGGATGACACACTGTATCTAAAGGACTTGCCACTATTGAGCCCCATCCAATCGTTTCCTTGAGGAATTGCAAGCCTAGCATTGCCAGTTTAATCTTAGAATGCAAGAAATCCCCAAAGCATTGAGTCTTTCACTTTCTAGGCAGGTGCAGTACGGTCAGAGAGACACTGACAAATTCATTTTACGCATGCTCAGCAGCCCACACCAATTTTCTATAGCTGTTATCCTCAGGCTGAGATTGAGGAGGGAGCAAGTTAGAAACTCAGGGGCATGTTTGTAGACTGACCAAGCTTCTATGCCATTATAACCAGGGCACGGTCAGTTTTCTTCTCTTTCCTGGAGGCTGACACCTCGCACATGTAAGAAAGTCAAATGGGGCTTTTTGTGGTCTCTCAAGACAAGGAAGAGCTAGAAACATTTTTAGTATAAACAGGTACAGAAAACTGCAAGCAGATGTTTTCACAATATGAACAGACTGATGGGCTGTCAGAGGCTCACTGTGAAGGCCTTTGTCGCTCTCTTCTGTCTTCCGCATCAGAGGCCGCTGGCCCTCCCCAGCGTTTCCTGGACTCGCCCAGCAGTGGCGTGGGACTGACTGAGAGTAACAGACAGAGCCACCCCTGGAGGAGGGTCTCTGGTGAGGAGCAGCAGGAGTCTCCAAAGGGGCACAGACCTGTTGGGGGAGCATGGAGAGAGACAAGGGGGAGGGCAGGGTGTAGAACTCAAGAGAGCATTTTGTCACCACATCAGCAACCCTAGTGAAGGAGCACGGGGACACAGATTAAATTGGCAGCAGAAGCTACTCGCAGATTTCCACCACCCCAGAGACCCAACGTAGACCGGAGTTTGCCAATGAAACTGAAGTGAAAAAGTAATAAAACAATCACCCAGAAATTTCTGAGTTGAAGCAGCAGTGAGGGAAGGGAAGACTGTTAATGGGAAAGAGAATGTTCTGATTATAATAGTAAATGTATATTGTTGATAAACAAAACAGTTTGAAAATCACTAGCCCAAAATGGCGGGCTGAGGAGCCTGGTCTCATCTTCAGTGTCCTTGGAGAAGACAAGGAAGGAGGGCAGGAAGGAAAAAAAGGAGGAGGGAAAGAAGAAATTTAGAAATATTTTCAGCACTTGACACACCCCACCCCTCCAGAATGGGCTGTGAATTTAATTCACACAATAGAGTGGGGTGTGAGCTATCCTATTGCCATATCTCTGCTGCAGAGGACACAAAATGGCAACAACTGGTATTACGCCCCCAAGGGGGCAAACTCCAAATCGCAGGTCCTTAACCCCTTTACTTGACTGCTACCCAATGGAGAGCTTTTGTGGGGTATAGCATCTTTGAGAGTGAAGTTAGAAACCAAGCCAAATCTTCAAGAGAAAAAGAAGGGCAGAGTGTTTATTCTAAACTTCCATTTTATGTTGATGGTTTTAGATTTTTAAATGTTATTCTGAAAAGCTGAGAACTGCCAAATTTAAAATATTTTGGTGCTCCCCTTAATTTATTTGGGTGAAAGAAGAGAGTTGTCTACATAAACCAAATGAGTAATTTAAATACAACTTCTAAAGAATTTTGAAAGTTCACTTTCTTGGTTGCTTTCTGTCTCGTTAAATAGGGTAACCTTTTCTCTGCCTTCATTTAAAACAGTTTTGAATTACAAAAACAATACTTGTCAATGTGAAAGGTTATGTTGGTTTTTTTTTTTTTTTTTTGGTTTTTATTTTATATCGCAAGATTAGAGGTTGAAACTTTCACTATAGCTAAGTCAATGAAGAGAGAGAAACCATGCCTCTCCCGTCATCTGATCAACTGCACATGAGGAAGCTGAAGCTTCCTAAGAGAGCAAGTGGGTTTCTGAATGTGCAGGTTAATAACTACTCCCAAATGCTGTGTGAGATCTGTGGCAGGGAAATGGCACATCTGTACAGGAGTGTCCTGGAGTAGAGTCCACATTTCTCATTCTCTGAGTGGACCAAACCTGACTGGAAAATACGGAAGGAGTTTTTCCTCGCCTAGCTTTCTTTACAAGCTTGAGAACACCCTCGGAGGGATCAAAGCTCCATTCGAGGTTGGCAACCTTTCAGAAGCAGCTTGCCAAATCTTTACTTATTCATTTTAAATCTCTCATTCTACTTGCCAGGGATTCATTTGAACATTTAGAGAATCTCTCACAATATATAAAACAAAACTATCGATGCATGCAAAGTACAAAATGATTAATAAATAAAAAAACTTTTAAATGTTTAAGAAGCTTCATCTAAAATTAAATTACAGAGGGGATCTTGCCAGTTTAAAGTGAGCTTTTCCCACTCCAGCATTGGCAGATAGGAAGGATGCTGGCTCCTGGCTGTGGTTCTTGTTCCAGGAGCAGTCTTGGAGCACTCAACGGCCTCTTTGGGATCACTGGTTTGGAGTAAGCAGGGGAAGCAAATGCTTGGAGTGTTTCCCAAGACCACACAGAACATGAGAGTCTGGAAAGCCTTCTGACTTTCAATCTCCCCTTCCTAGATGTATTAGTAAGTGTTCCCCAGAGAAACACAACCAACAGGATGTGTGTACATCTATAGAGAGATTTATTGTAAGGAATTTGCTTTCATGATTATGGGGGCTGGCAAGTCCAAAATCCGCAGGGTAGACCAGCAGGTTGCAGACCCAGGGAAGAGCTGATGCAGTCGTTCCAGTTCAAAGGCTGCCTGCTGGCAGAATTCCTTCTTGCTCATGGGAGGTCAGCCTCTTGTTCTAATCAGACCTTCAACTGATCTGCTTTACTCAAAGTCCACCCATTTACATGTACATCTTGTCCTAAAAACACCATCACAAAAACATTCAGAATAATGTTTGATCATATATCTATATAACTCTGAAAAAAATGGAAGCATACGCTGTTTCATAATGGACATGTTTTCTCATGAAACCAGTCTTCTTAGGACTCTCTGGGTTTTGCTCCTTCTTCACTGATTATCCCTTCTCAGAATTCTTTTTTTAGAGATTTTTTTTTTATACACTCTGTGATACTGAAGTCAGAGTTTTCAGTGTGGCTGCTGCCAGGACAGTGTTCATTGTACCCAACAGGTTCTAACCTGTTTCCCAACGTCTTCATGTTGGAGTGCCTCAGATTTTTATCTTCATTCCATACCTCTCTCCTAAACCTCATGCATTATAATTAAGATTATGATATAGCTGTCTAATGAACATTCAAGACACAAAATTTTCAAAACTAATCTTTCTCCCAAAGTTGATGGCAACTTCAGTTACTCTGGCCAAGAACCTTGCAGTCCTTTCTTTTGCCTCTTTTCCTCTCACCTTTCATCTAATCCATCAGAAAGTCATGGTGGCTATCGCTTCAAAATCTATCAAGACTCTGACCACTTCCTTCTCAACCCCTTGAAATTAGAAACAGGCCAAATCTTTTATGTCGATCATTTTAGATTTTTAAATGTTATTCTGAAAAGCTGAGAACTGCCAAATTTGAAATAGTCCAGTGTTCCCCTTAATTTATTTGGGTGACAGAAGAGGGTTGTCTAAATAAACCAAATGAGTAATTTAAATACATCTTCTAAAGAATTTTGAAAGTTCACTTTCTTGATTGCTTTCTCCTCTCTTTAAATGGGGTTATCTTTTCTCTGTCTTCATTTAAAACAATTTTCAATTATAAAAACAACACTTCTCAATGTGGAAGATTATGGGGTTTTGTTTGTTTGTTTGTTTTTTATTTTACATCCCAAGATTATAGGTTGAAACTTTCACTATAGCTAAGAAAATACAGAGAGAGACAATGTGCCTCTCTGGTCATCTGATCAACTGCACATGAGGAAGCCTCCTAGCTACTCTCCCAGCTGCTCCTGCCTCCCTCCAGACTGTTTGCAATTCAGCAGTCAGAAAGATCCCTTTAAACGACAAGTCAGATCACAGAATTGTTCTGCTCAAAATGCTGTGACAGTTCCCCATGTCAATCAGAGTGAAAGACAACGTTTTTAAAACGATCTCAAAGTTCATACACAGCTGGGCTCCTCTCACTTGGCTGCCTGATGCCAACTCCTTCTGACTCTGAGCTCCAGCCACACTGGCCTTGTTGCTCAACTTAAGCCACACATGCTCCTGCCCAGGCCTCTCCTTCTGTTCCCTCTGTCTGGAACCATCTCCCCAGAATCTGCTTAATTCCCTCACCCCTTTTGAGTCTTTCAATGAGCCCTATCCTTACCACCTTATTTAGTATTGTTACCTGCCATCTACTCCCTAACTACACACCCCCAGCACTCCTGACCTCACCCCCTTCTACTTATTATTTTATCCATCCATGCTATCACAGTCAACTTATTTATTATGCTCCCTTTTTGCCATTGGTCTCCCCTGTTAGAATGTACATCCTTAAGGGCATGGGTCCCGTCTGCTTTTTACATTGCTATATCCCAGTGTCAAAAAATATACATGGTAGGTATTTTTCAAGTATTTATCGAATATACAAATACTTTTCCAAATTATGAGGCCCAGTATTGGGTGACTTATTAAAAGAATACTGCATTGGCAATAGCCAAAATATTTAATTTAGTTAGTTCAAGTGTGGGCCCAGTGACCTATATTTTTTATAAGCAATCTAAGTATTGTTATGGTCATCAATACAGTTTCAAAGCACTGAAAGTCTCCCAGGGTCCTGATTCACTGTAGCAAAGTCAGTGCTTCTTAAAACATTCTGAGTTGCCACATTAGGGCTCTGGTTAAAGATCTTATTCTCTCTGTAATTCATCAGCTGACACAAAGAGTGCCCTGGACAGAGAGAAATAAATTTGTTGATCCATCCTCCTTTTAAATAATAATAATAAAGTTTATGCTTAGGAATATACATCACTTAATGGAAAAAATTTAAAAATAAATATACAGTTGCTAGAATGGAGATGCTTCTAATTTCTCTCTGAAAATGGAGACTCTTTCACTATGGAGATTTTATCCTGGTAGTCATTGACCCTATGCCTCACCTTACCATGTGTCCTATTTATTTTCAACTCATGATTTTCTCTTCTTTTGATCCTGCACCTATTAGAAGAAAGGGCTGGACAATGAAGATGAAGCTGTGATCCTTGGTCTGCGGTGCACGTAGAGAAGCCGAAACTTAGTCAGAAAAACTAGCTGTAGGCCTTACCTTGCTATGTGACCTCAGAAACTTCATTTATCTGAAGCTCAGTTTCCCCACTTGCAAACAGGAGGGATAATCTGGTATCTACCTGAAAACATTCTGCAAAGTATAAAGTATTGTATGTGCTGCTGAGATAATATCGACACAATTAAATATTCTTCTTCATTTTCTGGATCTACATTTATCATGAACATTTCTTACATTACCCTGTCTATTCTTTCTCGAGCACAAAGGCTTACCAAAAACGGGGAGGGTAAGACATGCCATGCCGTGGCCCTGGCGTAGATAATAAGGGGATTTGTTGTCTAAAAAGAATTTAAAAACAATGATAACATTGACTGAAAGTTGGTATTTTTTATCATCACTATAAACCCTCAATGATAAACAATGTCAGAGATAAAATACTACCCCTGACCGGGACAGATTTCCTCAGGTTCCCCACCTAGGGGAACCACCCTCTTCCATTCATAATCCTTGTGATTACTAGGCCTCATTCCCCTGCAGACGCCAGAGTGGACACGTAACCTGTTAATCTAGTCTATCCCACCTGGCCACAGTGATTTGTTGAAAGATAAATAAGGGACCAAGTCAGTCCAATCCATGGCATGCAATCCTGGGACTTCTGTGTGCAGCGGGTGGGAATATCTTTATATGAGGTGGATGTGAGGATAGAGTGGGATGTAGGAGTGACACTTCCAGCAGTTGTCTGCCAGTACGAGGAGGGGAATTGGGCCAACATAAGTGAAAGCAGAGGCAAAAAAATCAAGAGGGAGGCCACGTCCAGACAGCGTCATTGGATCACGTAGAGATACTTGTGCAGGGACTTTTGAGAATACAAAAGTTCTAAGCTAGTTTTATGTCTGTGTTTTTACCAGTTGCATTCTGAAGATAACCAAGACCAAAGTCTTTGTTAAAAAGAGTTTGATTGACACTGGGAGGCATGCTAATCGAGAGTTAGTTCATGTCTGAAGTGGGCAGTGTGGCCCAGTCAATGGAAGAAGCCTAGGTCCCAGGTCCAACTCTCTCCTGATCCTGAGTTTCACCACCTGCAAAGGAACAGAGAGAGAGAAAGTTAGAAGAGATGACTGATGGGTAATTTAAACTTGTCTTCTAACTCCAGAAGTTTCCAAGCATAGCTCAGGCAGAAAACTTGATACACAACGGGGATTTGGAAACTGGTCCTGATTTGAAAGTAGAAGAAGGACTTGATTCACCTGCCAAAACAAATAAATTAAACTTATAAAACACTATTTCTTTAACACATTATGACACTGGATTGACTATATGGAAATCCTAAGGTAATTAACATGACTTTGGCTGCCACAGCCGCTCAGTCATTTTTATTGCATTTACAACTACATTTGGATGTCAAAAGCGCATGAGGCTTCTGTATTAACAGTTGTTCTGTTAATGCATTTTAATTACAGATGTAATCAAAAAGAGAAGTTTGATTGTTCGCCTAAATGACACCTTTAATCACTTCTGAATAAGGCATGACTCCAATTAGAGATATCTTCAAAAAAATCACACCTAATAGCATCATTTATTAGAATTCTAAATAGGAGCTCTTTATTTCAACGCCACTTCCCTTTAATCTGCTTTCCTAGGGAAAGACATGGTTTTCTGCACACTATGGCAAAGGGTGAAATTCTTGTGACTGAAATTCAACATAGCTGATCCTACATCACAGAAATCACTGAACAAATTTTCTTCTTAATTTCAATAAATTCAACAAATTGTTTTTGACTAGCCACCAAATGCCAAGTAGCATAGAAAATGAGAAATGTGCAAGTTTCCAAAACCTGTCCATAGTCGATATAGAATGTAATGGAGAGGCTACAGAGTATGAGTTAGGCCTTGAGGAATCAGCAGACAAGCAGAGAGAGAGAAGTATGTTTCATGCAAGAGAAACTGCCTGAGTGACTGTGAAGTCCGGGAGATAGAAGGAGAGATACTACATCTGTAAATGTAATCAGGTTATGATGAGGTCAGACTGAGTTGGGCGGGCCCTGGTATCCTTACAAGAAGAGGCAATTTGAACACAGAGACATAGAGTGAAGATGGCTATGTTAAGATGGAGGCAGAGACTGGAGTTATGCTGCTACAAGCTAATAAAAGCCAAGGACATCTGACAACCACTTAGAAGCTAGGAAGAAGCAAGGAAAGATTCTCCCCAAAGCCTTCAAACAGATCCATGGGAAAGGCATGTCCCTGGAAGCCACTGATACCAAAAAGAGGCAAAAGGAGAAGGTCTGAATCAACACACTGCCCACAACAGAACTTCCTCAGCTGAGCAGCGGGTCCATGAGCCAAGAACAAACACTGCTCTTTTAAGCCATGAAGATTAGAAGTTGTTTGCTGTATCATTATTATTGCACTTACAAAAACAAGCTATTACATTGACTTAGGTATTTTCCCTTGGCTTTCAGCTTTTTTTTTTTTCCATCCCAATCATCCACTTTGAGTTTTCTCTGACCGTCCCAGAAGCAGCAGCTTTATCTGATAGCCGTCTTTTTCCTTACTAGTGATTCAGCATCCTATTGTAGATACTTAAATAGTTCATACCCCCTCATTTCCACACACTAGGATGGAAAGAATTTTTCCTGAAGCTCCATGGCATCATGCTTTCTTAAATTTCTATAAGCTCCATGACTTTTGTTCATGGAAATGCATTTCTCCCAAAGAGTTAGGACTTTGGCAGAACTAAGCGTAGTTACAATGAAAAAGTCCCTGGTTACATGTGCATCCTTGATGCCTAGCATTGTGTCTGGTAGAGACAGTAACTCAACCAGTATCCAATAGATAAATATGTGAATGATTGAATGAGCACTTCATTTTTATTTTAAGACAGAAAATACATTTAAAAAAATATCCAAGGTGTCCATTTTAGAAAATAAATGAAAAAAAATGTTGAAAAGGCTTAGGGAGCTTGGCTATTCAGATGGAATGGTATGAGCTCTATAGAACTGCCACAACTTCAATGACAAAGGCAGGCAGGGGATAGAAAATATTTTCAACAGAAACAAAGTGCCATGGTTAAGAACAATGGTTTAGCATCACAGTCCCTAGAACTGAAGTCCTAGCCCTTGTGACATGAGTTCCTGGGAAAATTACCTAACCACTTTTTATTTTCTTCTCTTCATCTGTAAATAGGGGATGGTAAACATCATTACCAATTTTATGAATTTCTTTCTGAGGAGTATATGATTTAATTAATATACAATATTCAGCACACAAAGTTGGTGCTAAATAAATGCTAGCTAGTATTATTACTGTTGTTATTTATGGTTTCATTATAGTTTGGATCATGTTATGAACTGAATGCTCATGTCTTCCTGAAATTCAAATGTTGAATACCCACCAATGTGATCGTATTTGGTTATGGAGCCTTTGGGAAGTAATTAGGGGGTTAGGTTAGTTCATGAAGGTTGGGCCCTTGTGATTGGCTTGGCAGCTTTATAAGAAGTTGTCCCCATGCATGCACCAAGAAAAGGCAGTATGAGTACATAGTTGAGAAGACAGCCATCTATAAGCCAGGAAGAGAGCCCTCACTAGGAACCAAATCACCTGGCACCTAGATCTTGTACAGTCTAGCCTCCAGAACTGTGAGAAAATAAATTTCTGTTATTTAAGTTATTCAGTCTATGATATCTTGTTATGAAAGCCATAGTGTATTAAAACAGATTTTATTCCTTTTGCATTCTCCTAGTTAGCGCACCCTGTATGACAATTAATTCTTTCTTAGTCATTAGTCTTAGAGTTTGCTTTCTTAAACATATGTCTTAGAACTTTTATAATCTTTATATTATTTAGGGCTATTCAAGGTGCAAGTAACAGAAACCCAACTCAAATTAGCTTAAGCCAAAGAAGAGAATTCATTTGTTTGTATAGGTAACAGGGAGAAATTCTTTTGTCCCTTCTCCTCTGTCTACCATGTTTTTAACTCACATTCCATTTGCTCAACAGAGACAGAGATATTCAACTAATTGCTCTGATTGTGAAATAGCAAAGGGCCATGTTTACTGGTGTGCAAAGTAACTAACTCCGTGGCCAACCCATACACACTGGGACCTGTATTTCTTACAAGAGCAACTATGTTCCATTCAGCATGTTGAGGAGTGTAAAGAGTGGAAAAGGATACAGGAAAACCACAAGAAAGTAATGAAATTACATTCTTTGTATAGGACGTATTAATAATTTATTGCTAAGAGGATGTCAATCAATTGTTTGAGTGACCAAAATCAATGGCAATACATTTAAGTAAAAAGAGAGAGTTCAATTAGACAAGAGGAGCCCACCTTCTGCCTTTAGAAAGTCTCAGAATTGATTGCCAATAGTTAACATGGAATGTTTGACACTGGGAAATAATCAATAAATATTAATTTATATCATCATCATTATCATAACTGGCATCATTTGCCAATATCCTCATAGAACTATAAATTGAAGGGTGCATAACCTCAGTCCCTCCTCCTGCCCTTGAGAAGATTATGGTCTAGAGTGAGCTCCTTAACTGATCATATTCCTGTCAAAGTCTCTTCTCTAAAATTTGCATCTTAGAATTTCGTATTTTGCAGATGTGTGGTATAGCAACTAATGTAACAGAATTTACTACACTGATGTTTGTGACTGGGGAAAATACACTTCTTTTCTGATATGATTGGAGCTGGAGTCCAGCCTTACAATTGCTCAGGACTGATTACTATAAGTGCCGGACTACAGTTGCCTTTCACGGAGCCTTCCCATGGACTTTCCTTCCTAACAAATTCCTCAACTGGGTGGCAACTATCCCTCAGATCAGTCTTAAACATGTTAATGCTCGCTCTCATTTGCAGTACTTTACTAGAAAGGGACTTGCTAAATCAGATTATATGAACATTTTTGAGAATTTCATACACGTTGCCACTTTGTGCTTCTTATCATCTGTAAATGAGAGTACCTGCTTACCCAATTCTCTCCACGGCTGTTACAATTTTGCTCATCTTAAAACATTTTCCAATTTGTTATTCATGAGAACACAACCAGTTTCTTCTTCATTTCTTTGATTTTTAGGGAGATCAAATATCTTCATATGTGTATTGCCCATTTTTATTTCTCCATTTGTGAGCTGTCTAGAAATGGCAGATTTGAAAATGGACACATTTCTAGGCTACTAGGTTAAACTCAGTGAAATGACAAGCAGCTTACGATTAAACCAGTAACCCCAAATGATCTTGCCTGAAAGATGTAAGGAAATCTGTACTGTTTCTAATTACCTCTGGCAAAGTCCTTTGCTTTTCTCCTCCTGCGAATGAGTGATCAAAAATAGCAGCATGCTTCCTCTTTGTCAGTCGGTATCCTTTATAGCTCTTTTGCGAAAGATTTTATGTGGATATTATAGGTATGTATCTGAGGGCACTGAAATTCCCATCTTGGGTTTTGGAATAATAGAAAAAGCTGGGGAAAGAAAATTAGGTTACTGTCAAAATTCTTTCAATAGAAATTTGACTGTCATACATGAATGCTATAAATTCTTGGCACTTAATCCAGTTTGCTATCACTACACTGTGTCCTTTCCAATGCAATGTAGCAATTATAGACTATAATTACCAATCTTCAATTTAGCCATGGGGGACCATATCTAACAAGAATCAAGTTAATACAGAGTTTTCCAAAATGTTGCCTGCTGGCGGATCACTTGCATCTGAATCACCTGGGCTTGTCCCATTTCTTGTCCACCAAATTATGGTCTCTGGGATTAGAACCTAACGAAGCTTCATGGTTTTTTTCATTTAACAAGCACCCAAGGGTTATTCTGTTGCATACCGTTCTCTAAGATATGTAATTATTGACTCTTTTTCTTTTCTGAGGGGAGGGGAAGTTTTAGAATGACTCAAATTTGATTCCAGCCTCCTATAGATTTAGCTGTGGTATTTATGCACTGATGATGTTAATTCACTCATTAATTTGAGTAGAATGAGAAAAAGGAAAACATGATGTGAGAGACTTAGGTTGCAGAAGCAAATTAACTATTAATGATCTAGAAGATTTGGATGAACAGTTTTCCCTGGTCTCTCCAAAAAAAAAAAAAAAAAAACCAGAACATTCTTTATTTAAGAGTGCCTTCACTTAACCGTTTTAATAAAACCTAGTCAACTGAAAGACATCTTTGCACAGATGATAAAGAACACAGTGTCTCATGCATAAATAATATGGTGTCCTGAGAGTCGGGATGGGCTTAGAGCCAGACAGATTTGGATATGAATCCCAGCTTCTCTCCTTATTAGCTCTGTGGCCTTATTTGAACAACAAAAACTTTCTAATCCAGTTTCATTATTTGTAAAATGTGCCTCACACTTATTCTTTTTTGTAAGTTTGCAAATACTTGTAAATTTCCTAACATTCAGTAGATATTTAGTACAGCCCAAGATAGGAAATGATTAATCAAAATACACATTACACCCCATGTCAAAGAATATGTCATAACATCAAGTTACAGGATCATGTAATTCATAACTTTTACTTATTTTATATAGGATGGTCTGATGGGTCTGTTTATGGTTTTATTGACCTCAAGGATGAGAAATAAGAATGGGTATCAAAGCTTCTTCCTCATGTCAGATAGCATGATAACAAACAAAAGAAGCAAGTTCCTTAGCCTCAAAATTATTTAAACTTTTGCTTTACTAAAATTTTCTTTCACTAGCAAAGAAAAAATAGTTGATCCAATAAAAAGGAAGCCACTATTCCTAATAAGTGGTCCCCAAGAGTAGGAAAAAAAACCATAAGAAATAAGCCTCTACGACTGATGTAACAACCATAAGAGAGAATGACCAAGAAAAAGGCCCTGCTTTGATGACAAAATTGGAGGAAAATGCTATCTAACGATTCCTATGAAGCTATGAGGCCCAACTCAACTCTGGCTTTCCACTTCAAGTTAGCAACTGAATAGGGCTCCTAACAGCCCCTATTCCAAGTGTTCAGGTGAGACTATCAATCAAGGCACCCACATTCTTCACCTCCATAGCAGTTTGTGAAGCAATCTACCCATCTCTCTAAACTCAATGATTTGCACTGGGGTGCACATGTCACCCACACACCACTTGGAGTTCTCAGGAGGTTGATATGGAATTTGGAAGAGAGCTCTTTCCTTTCACAGGCAGCAAACAGAGATTTCTGATGCTATTGTTTAATGCTTATATCCAGCTATTACAAAAGCCCAAGACTTTTTGGTTACATGAGTCAATAAATTCCCTTTTTCTGCCTGAGCTAAGTTGACTTGATCCGGAGTCTAATTTCATTGGTCTGCATGGTTGAGTTAGCAAGAACTGGAACCAGCTGTGTCCTCCCACATCTCTTACTTCTGCCAGCTCACTCAGTGGTCTTCAGCAATGGTTTGCTGCTATAGGAAAATGTTCCAAGATGTCACTGCTGCCATTGTCATCATTGTTGTGTTAATGTGAAACTATGAATGTCATAACTGTGCATTTTATCCCATTCATTTTGACCTGACCCTGGACATGCATACCTACAGGCATTTGTTTTCTCCTGATCCTGAAGCCTGGGTGAGTGTGAGAGCATGCAGTCAGCTGGAAAGGCCATAAACCAGACGGGCTTTCCGGGAAAGAGCCTGCCAGGTATGCTGCTACAAACATATTGTGTGAGCAGCTGGCCTCAGCAGTAGTGAGAATCTACCAGAAAAGAAGCTGCAGAAATAGGTTTGCCAGCAACAGTTCGGGATCAAGGGGTCCCAGAAGGCAGAGCCTTTGTGTGTATCCCCACTGCCTTCAAGATGGGATCCTGATGAGAGAAACCACAGCCATCTGCCCATGGGAATGGAACTTGAGGTTGCTGTAAAGCCCACCTACAATTTGAATGGAATTCCTCCCATTCCAAACTCGAATGATGATTCACTAGACCTCCTTCAGTGAACAAGCTGTGCAATCTCTTTGGATGCCAGGCCAAGTGGAGGACTTTCAAGTTGTGTCTTTCCTCCTGCCTCCACCCTTCCATTCTTGAAACTTTTCCTATCAGAAGTGATCTCCTAGGTCATCAAGGCCCTGCCAATAGTCCTTGGGGAGATTGTAAGGCAAAATGGCAGAGACAGAGAATAACCAGACAGACCTGGGTTTGAATCTTAAATATCGATTTTCCTTCTTCCTTCTCTTTTTTACTTCTTTCATCATTTGTGGAGCACCAATTATGTGCCACACACTGTACTAGATACTAGCAATTATTAAAGTTAATTAATATTATCCAGAAACCTCTATGTGTTTAACTTTGTGGTAGTAGGAGATAAGTAGGAGAAAAACCATGACCCTGTGGATTAATTGATGTATCACCTGCTCTTAGTCTCCCAGAGACTCGGATGGTGACATACAAAATGTGACAGTCTACCTTCTCTTATAGGGGCTGCCTGTAAGACAGGAGCTGCCTAAGAAGTGTGAGTTGGTTAGAAACAAGCATTGTAAGTACCCTTTGCAAACTGAAAGCAGGGGTTCTCAATAGGAGGCATTTCCTCCAACCTCCTCTGCCCAGGAGACATTTAGCAATATCCAAAGATGTTTTTGGTTGTTGCAACAGGTGAGGGAAGTGCTACTGGCATCTAGTGTGTAAAAGTCACGGATGCCACTAAACAAGGCACAGGACAGCCCTGTCCCCCTCTGTCCACACACACCAAGAAGCGATGGGGACCAAATGTCAAAAAGTGTCAAGGCTGAGAACCCCTATGGTAAAGCACTATGGAAACATGGAAATGCTAATTGATATTATTCCAATTACATGTGGATGTTCGTAACTAAACACAGTGAGGAAAGGGCATGGCAAGGGAAGAGTGAGCAGACTGTAAGAGGTGATACTTGCCTCAAAGATCTTGATGCACTGTTGAGGACATCTTCTTCCTGTTGAGGACGAAGACTCACAGATGGAAATAATTTCTATCTAGAACAAAAGATATCTCATACCCCTGTATAAAATACTTGTAAGGAAGTCAGATGAAAATTCTTCCAGATCTACTATTGACTTTCATATGACCATGAACAAGCTATTTACCCTCTGCAGGATGCTAAATTCGACATTGAAAAAGGACTAGATAATTCTTTTTTTTCTCTTTTCTTTTGGACACAGGGTGCTACTCTGTTGCCCAGGCTGGAAGGCAGTGGCATCAGCATAGCTCACTAGCTCACAGCAACCTGAAGCTCCTGTGCTCAAGTGATCCTCTCACCTCAGCCTTCCAAGTAGCTGAGACTACAGGCATGCACCACCACACCCGACTAAGTTTTAAAAGGATTTTTGTAGAGACAGAGTCTTGATATATTGCTCAAGCTGGTCTTGAACTTCTGGCTTTAAGCAATCCTACCACCCCAGCTTCCCAAATTCCTAGGATTACAAGCATGAGCCACCACGCCTGGCCATGAACTAGATAATTCTGAAGGCAGAGTCCAACATTAGAATTTCATTTTCAATTATAATCACCAGTTTGTGAGACATAGTAAGATGAGCATAGATCTTTGAATCCAGTATCATAGAATCAAAATCTTCCACTTATGATATGGGAGAACTTGGATAATTCACTGAAGATCTTTGCACCTCAGTTTTACTTTCTCTAACTGGGAGAAATAATAAATTCCTTTCAGTAAAGATCCTGGCATATAGTGAATATTATTTCCAGTTATTATGTTATTATGGGCTGCGGGGGATATTCAGATATTTTCCATGTGCCTGCATGCCTCTGCAGAACTGATGAGAAGCAGGAGACAGAGTCATGGTCTTTCTGGAGTGAGTGAGTGCCATCTCCCAGGAAGTCTCTTAGTGTCGGCCCAAGACTATTCTGACTATGCACTATGGGTAAATTATCACCCTTTTGAAAACCAGGTCCCGCCATCCATGAAGTAGAGTAATTATTGCCCTAAAAGAACAACAGAAAGCACTACATATTTTTTTAATATTTCTATTTATGTCTATTTCCTAGTGCCCCCACTCAACTCTGGGATATTCTCATCTCCTCCATCTCTACATTCAAAGAGGAACAAATCTTGCCATGGAAAGTTAGCCTCAGGATCCTCCTTATTCCAGGAAATAGGTGGAAAGAAAATTAAACAAAGAAATCTAGTGCAAAAAAGAGCCAATTCAACCCTGCCTTGATTGAGATCGGAGGGTGGCAGTTTGGGGAAGACTTATGTGGGAGGAGAGCTTTTGGGCGGCTACCGTGTGACATACAGAACACAAAAATAGGATGGAAAACAAGGAGCTTTAAGAAATATTACTCTTTGGATATCAATGAAATCAGTATGTTGAACTCAGTATGTTGAAATCAGTATCTGCACTCTCAGGTTCATTACATCACTATTCAAAATAGCCAGGATAGGAAATCAACCCAAGTATTCATCAATGGATAAGTGCATAAACACGTGGTATACATACACAATGAAATACTATTCAGCTTTAAGAAAGAAGTAAATCCTGTCATTTGCAACATCATGGATGCATCTGGAGGGCATTATGCTAAGTGAAATAAGCCAAGCACAGAAAGGCAAATACCGCATGATCTCACTTATATATGGATCTAAAAAATTTGAACACACAGAAGCACAGAGTAAAATAGTGGTTACAAGGAGCTGGATGGAGGGGAGTGAATGACTGGGGAGATGTTGATCAAAGGATATATAATTTCAGTTACAGATGAGAGACGAATGGATAAAGAAAATGTGGTGTATATACACAGTGGAATGCTATTCAGCCATAGATGACATTCTATCATTTGCAACAAGATGGATGGAACTAGAGGACATTGTGTTAAGTGAAATAAGCCGGGCACAGGAGGTTAAACACCACATGTTCTCACTCATATATGGAGGCTAAGAACAGAGTTGATCTCATAGGATTATAAAGTAGAGCAGAGGATGCTAGAGGCTGGGGAAGGCAGGGGAAAGAGAGGGACAGGGAGAAACAGTTAAAGCATACAAAATTATAGCTATATAAGGGAAATAAGTTCTAGTGTTGTATAACACTTTAGAATGACTAAGCCTTGAGATCAAACAAAAGTGATTCTGCCTCAAAACTTCCTTGTGGACGCTGGCACCTGCCAGCCATTTCTCCGAAGAATAGAAAGATTTGCTTTTCAAAGTGTGGTCCCTTAACCTGTAGTACTAGCATCTCCTGGGAGCAGAATTTTGGGCCCCATCCCTGATCTACTGAATCATACATAATCTGCTTTTTGCCAGGATCCCAAGGTTATTTGTATGCACATTAAAGTCAAGAATTACTATTAAATAATTTAAAGGCAATAGAATTTATCAAACCAAGCCTTTTTCTATCACTTTATTTCACCTGTACTACAACACAGATACACAATGTGTGATGAGAAAGTCTCAGGTAGGTATTGCAGCAACTTTCTTACCTGTTCTCTTATACTACAAGGAAAGTGATGGGGTGGCCCTCCCAAGCATAGGTGTTTATAGCATGTAGAGTGTCTGCCAGGTAAGCTCACCTTTCACCCCTGACCTTTCTCTCTGTCTCTAGTCTACCATTGCACTTCCATTGCCTTATGCAGCTAGTGACCCAACTTCTTCCCTTAGGAGGTTTGCCCCTTTGTTCTTCCTTCCATTCTGCAAAGCCAAACAGTGTTTTAGGCTTCAGCAGAATGTTCATGATATTTTTATCTGCTCCTTCAAAATGGTAAGAGATTTCCAAGGACCATTAACAAGGGTGAATATATTTAATGGATGCCACCATTGCACATGAGACTTCCCAACACTCACCCTCAGCCAGGCAGGTTCCCTTTGCTAGTCACCTCCCACGAAGACAAATATTGACTTTTCTCAAAGATAACCTAATCGAATTCTATGTTAAAGAAATGTTTTTTCATCTTTTAAATTCTTTTTAGCTGCTTCCCCTAAAACAATAGCATTCCCCAATAGCATCTCTCCTCCATTTTGGTGCTGAGATGCTGTTGACTTTTTATCACCCCACCTAAGAATTGTATGATTTTGCATGAAAAAAAAAAATAGCAGCCATCAATATCACTCTTACTTCTGTCTTAGGCTCAATGGCTCCATCTTTGATGTATCTGCTCGGATGCATACTCTTTTGATTTTGTGTTTTTTCTTATACATAGTGGATTTGCCAGTTGGTCTCTCCATAGTTATTTTTAAAAATGACCAGTTTATAGCCATAATCCTGCTAAAGTAGCCACATTATGTGAAATTAATACCTTCCAGGGGCCATGGTTGCTGTGGTTAAGAGCTTGGGCTCGGTTTTGAGATTCTCACACTCTGACTTTCAATGGTTACCAAGGAAGAGGTTTGCTTTATTGAAATAATCATTTGGAAAAAAAATTTTTTCAAGTTAACTTATTAATATTTTCCCCCAAGTTAATATCTTGACTACCATCATGTTAGTGAATGAAAACTCACAGAATTATGTTGTTCAGCCTTCTGTCTTCTAAAAAAGGGATTTTTAAGCCTTGTCCTTCAAAAGCAAACCACCACCAACAAAAAACCCAAATAAATACCCAAATCTTGAAACTTTGTAAAAAATCTCTTCACTCAATCCACTTATTTCCTCATTCTTTCGCCATTCTCATTGGCTTATAAACTTGCTCTCAATTATCTCAAAGCTCCTTTGCTTGAAAGTAACAGAAACTCATTCATACTAACTCACATGGGAATAATCTTGGATCTGTTGTTGTTGTTTGAGATTTCAGGATTATTTCCCAGAACGCAAAGGCAGGAAATGCCTTCCAATGAATCAGAGCAGGAAAAGCCATCTGCCAGGAGGGCGACCACTCTTACTCTCTCTCTGGGCACTTATAAACTCACTTGTTTCCATTCTGCTCTATACTTCTGCCTCATTCTTCTCTCTCTCTTCCTCACATTATCTGCTTCTCTGTGAACACAATTACAAAGTACCACCCCACAGCACCCAAGTTTATATTCTCACTGAGTTCAAATATTAAAAGAAAATAGCCAGTATTTTTGAAAACTAAATCCAAACTCTCTCAAGAAAGAATGTAATGGACCCCCATTGCCCACGTTTCTCTCCTGGCCCAAAAATACTTGGTCAAGGAGCCACTTCCAGCAATTTACAGAGAATGGGTTGAGTTTTTGCCCCAAAAGGTGTCTAATAGACATCCCAAGACTAATTTTCATCTTTGCCTTTCTTTTTCAGAATAGCGGCTCATACTTTTCTTCTCTATTTCAAAGAATCAATTTCATCAATCTCAACCTTTTCAAGTACAAAATGAAGCAGTGCTTCAGCCAAAGAAAGCAGTGAGATGTGAAGGAGCCTGTAGCAGCTTTTTGGGGTGATCCAAGAGCCTGTAAATTGTGATGAGGCTCACACACAGGGCAACTGAATGAGGTCTGCTGTCCCATGGAGTTACTCATGGACGGAAATCCAGTTCTGTTTGCTTCTGTAGTCTGGCAGTTCACACATTAAAGTCACTGCTATTAGTCTCTCTCGGAGCAGTGTCCAAATAATGTAATAACATTTCACAGCTATTAGCCTTTTCTAAGTTATTGCACTTTGCTCAGTTCTGGCAAGAAGCCCATGTCTTAGAGCAGAACTCAACTTTTAAGCACTTTAGTGATTGTCCTATTTTAAATAGTGGATTTGCCAATGGAGACAAAGGAATTTTATGATCCTTAAAGAATCATTCACTTATCTATTTTAAATGTTAGGGGTTTAATGCTCTTGGCTGATTAAATCTAAGCTGGGAGAGTGGTTTCTCTACAGGTGTCAGAAGAAATAACAAAATCACATTTCTATCTTTTGAGCTCACTGTCTGTGGGGTTCCAATAACCCAAAAGGAACATTTTCTGCATCAGAAAAGGTTATAGCTATGGAAATTACCTGTCTGCATATATTTGTAAGGCATGGAGGATGCACATGCTGTACAGTGAAAGGATAATGTCTGTTATCCTAAATGTCTTATCATGGCTTCTAATGACAGTAAATGTCCTATCTATAATAATAAAATCCAGTTATACCTGAATAATACTGAGAAAAGTCACTTAGTTGTCTTTTCTCCTCATTTCTTGAATATCAAAGGATCATTTGAATGTAGAAAGGTACTACATGTAAAATATTTTGAATTTCTCTCAGAAATGTACTGTGCCTATCTAGAGATGACAACACTCTTTTTTTCACTCCTACTTCTCTTTTATAAAAAATATCCCATTATATCCTAGAAAAGATGAAATTATATATCTCTGACCTAGAACCTCTAACTGATTGAACAGAGAGGTGGGCACCTGAACCAATCTGAGCCCTTTGCATACTCTTTCTTGGGAATTCAGAACTGAAACACAGAAACTGATTCAAGGCAGCCAAAATGGAGGGTCATGGAGACTTCAGGGTTTTAGTTGCCATAAGGGACAGCCATGTACATGTAGATGAATGGACAGAGAATTTGGTTGTTAAAAGAAAAGGATTAAAGATATGTCTAGAAGATATCAATGTTGAGGGAAAAGAGAAGCAGAAACGAAATGCTTGAGTTTGGGGCAGCTGCTCTCACAAAGTATGGGGCTGTACTTGTTTAGTTTTACAAGAGAGCCAGGATCCTTATGATATACCTGCCTTTAGTAAGTCAGCTTGAGTCAGTTTCTATTTCTTGCTATCGTTGGCTTGAGAATTTCCTATCTCTTCATCTTGATTAAGAAACATGATATTAGCTCAAGGTTCATTAAAATAAAAGAAGAACAAAAATGTGTGTGTGGTCAAATCAGGCACCATCATTCAAAATAACGACACACAAAACTGGCAATCACAGCCAAAGGGCTTTCACAGACACAACAACATTTAACCACCCTACCACTCTCTATAAGCAAAGCTCATTTTATAGATAAGGAAAAGGAGGCATAGAAAGGTTACCTTCTCTCAAAGCACATAAATCATATGTGACAGAAACAGAACTAGTCTGAAGACTTCTGGCTTTTCTACTTCTGCACTTTCCACGGCATATTCTGTAAGGCAAAGATATACTATAGAACCAAACCCCAGGTGCATAAAAGGAATTTCTGGTGCATTATTAGTTAGAATTGTTAACCAAGTCCTCCAACAATGTCCTACTTGTTCCCAGCTTCACCAATCACTCACAATATGATTCTGAGTCTCAGTCCTCATTTATAAAGTGCATACAAGGTGGAGGTAGGGATTAGAGATATGAATTATTTATTAGAGATATGAATCTTTATTTCCCCTACATATAATATACACAAAGCTCATACCAGAAGTGCATTCCAAACTTGTCCATAATTTGCAGTCTTGCTCTCTTTTCCTCTCTGTAAATTGCTTTGCCACTTTGTTCTCTTTCCCCAGCAGTAACTGCTCCCAATTTGTCAACACCTTCATCTTATTTCTTATCTTTCTCATCGTAAAACATTTGAAGCCCTCTGTATAAGAGACATCAGATAAAAATAAGTTGAATGGCGTCGACATGACTGGCACAGAGACATTTAGCTCATGGTAGCACATGGGGGCAAGCTGAGGGACTGGACTCTTCAGATCTCTCTGCTTTGTACTCAAACTCTTATGAAAGAACTAATGAATGTCAAGAATAAGCAATTGAAGTGCTTACTCTTGGGGATTTGATACTTGCAGATGTATTTACTCTTCTTTCTTTATTCTTCTGATAATATTGCATATCTTCTTTCCTCTCCCACAATGTTACCTCTAAAAAGAATTTTTATCTGTTTCTGTCTGTGTTTCTATAATACATGTTTGGATTCAAAATCCAGGTAGTCAAATCCCTCAGGGAGAAATTCAAAGGAGAAAGGGGAAGGAGAAATGATGGGAGGAAAAAAAGGAAAACTAAAGGAGAGACAGGAGGATGGGGAAGTGGAGGAATGTGTAGCAGACTGAACTACTGCTTGGGGCAGCTAAACTGTGTGGCACTGATTTTCTTAGTATCTGCTGGAGGTAAGAGAAAATATCGCTATCATCTAATCTATTGTCACCAACTGCCACAGTGATGTGATCCTGAGAGACAACTTTTGCATTAGGCTGCATCATTATCCAGAAACCAGAGGAGACCGACTTAAAATGTCACTCTAAAAGAAGAGTCACTGTCAGGCAAAATAGGACAGACACGAATGGGCAGAGGGAAGCATGCCTTCGCTTTACATGTCAAAGAGTACTCACTGCTGCATGTACAGCAGTAGGGTCTTGATCTCTCCACCATCTAATAGTCAGCTAATATTGACTGAGCACTTACTAAGTGCCCAGGCTTGGGCTGAATGTTTTACCTGCATCATCTCATTCTCCACCCACAACCACGGAGGAAGGTCAGTGCTACTGTTATCCACATTTTACATAAGGAAACTGAAATACAGAGAGATTCTGAAACTTGTTCAAGGTCACAAATAACATGGTAAAGAATGGAGAGGCACACACCGCCTTCACTACTGACACTGTGGCCCCACGCTTTCTCCCGCCATGCTTTCTTTCCCTGTACCTGTGATTTTCCCATGTCTTGCTACCCCTCTTTTTTTGCTGCCATGAGCCTTACTCATCTCAGGAGACTCCAGTTTTTAAATGTCTCAGCCAAGCCCAGGCAGCTGAGTCAGGGGACAATACTCACATGTGGACTTGTTCTGTCCTGTTGATACTTTCTTTCTGAAGGGCTTTGAGGTGACACTGAGCCAGCTTCTGATCATTGTCCAACTGTCATCAGTAGGGATGTTCTCAGAGCCAGAAAAACCACGCTAGCAGACCTCAAATTTGAAAAGTTAAAGATATTATCTGAACTCCTTCTCATTCAATCATTCCCCAGATGGGCCAACTTATCTAAGCCCATTTGACCTCCATTTTCTCACCTGCAAAATAGAGCCAATATAATGCTTGCTGCATAAACTTGCTGTATGGAACAAATTAGATGAAGCAAGAAAATATGTAGACTTGTGCTTAATATAAATTATGTATTCTATAAGCTTTAGCTGCTATTGTTATTAGAGAAGATTTTTAATCCTCATTTAGCAGAGGAAGAAACTGGAATCCAAAAATGAAGTGTAATGCCTCAAATTGCACAACTAGTCCATGGCAGAGGCAAAAGCAGACCTTTCACATAACAAGCATTAATTGAACATCTACTATGTGCCAGGCTCTGTGGTACATGCTGGAGACACTCAGATTAATTTGTATAATACAGCCTTATATTAAAATGAATATTTCCAATATGGCATATTTCTCTAAATATTCATGAATATTCCCCAAAGAAAAACATGCTAAGGATCCTGGAGAGATGAATTGTCATCTCAAGGTCAAATGATAGATGCTATAGACAGTGTGTACAAAATAATAACTCAGGCACTCTGACACCTAAGCTGCTACCCATTCCTTTCCACTATGCTGCCTTCAGCCGAATATAATTAGAAAAGTATATCTTTAGAAAACTAACACCCATTATGCAATGTATTCCAATATCAACTATAAATTGTTCTCTCCATCAGTGCAGGAAATTGGGTGTTGACTGTGTTTAACTTAGGGGAAAAAAAGAGCTGATTCAAAATTTACGTGAGAATATCTTTTAGAAAGTGAAGTTTTAGTAGAAAGAGCCATAGACTAAGAGTTTAGAAAACTTGGTTCTGGTTTAGCTTGCTCCTAACTACGTTGCTTTCTCCCATGTTTAATGACCACAGTTCCATTTCTGGTCCCAAGACAGTGTATGTGTATCTGGGGAGGGGCTGGGTTGGGCATTGGGCAGTGGGGAAGCTGCCAGGATGTTTATATGTTGCCTTTCCTAGGGGCACTGTCTTTATATCAATTTAATTTAATTTTATTTTATTCTTAGTGCCTGGAAGAATCACCATTTAATATAAGATCTTTATACACAAAAATGGAAGAGGACTCATCCCAATCCACAGGAACACACTGGTTCTCAGGCTTCCTGGGCATAAATGCTGGGGCTCAAGTTCTGGGGAAGGTAGCAGAATGAGTGGGAATCTGGCCAGTGTCTTCCCAGCTTCAGGAGTAAACCAACAGACAGAAGCCTTCCTCCCTCTTGTTACTACTTCCAGAGCTCACCCTGCAGATCTTGTCCTGGCCCGAGTTGGAATGAGGTAACAAGCAGAGACAAAGTGGAAAAAGCTGACCCCAGACAACGTGACGCAGAGAGAAAAGGGAGAGGAGAGGAAAAAGAAGTGTGACAGAGATTGGCATCTTGGGGGTGAGAGAACATTATTAATAATCATGGTGGCTCCCGTTTGCAGTGTCTTCCATGTGCAAAGCATTGTTCATAGTTGTTTCTAATACTTATAACAAGTTAAATATTACACCTGCATTTCAGAGATAAGGAAGTGGAGACTCAGAGAAGTTAAAGAATTTACCCCAGGATAAACAGTAAGTATCAGAGCTGAGAGCTAAATTCACGTCTTTCTGTCTCTAAAATCTATTCACTTTCTGCATGCTACACTGGGGTATGGCTATGGAAAAATATAGAAAGCTGAGAATATTTACATCAACTAATGACTGTATTCAAAACTCAAGACAGCGAGTTCCCTCCTCTGCAAAACAAAGACATTTAGAACCCATCCAGAAGCATGATTTTGGTCGAAGAGAAGTTTCAGGTCCTCTAACATCTGTCTTGGAGCAGCACACACTGTAATAGCTCAAAAGTAACCTCATCTAATTCTCAGTAAATTAAATCCACTTTGGATAAGCTGGATAAATAAGATAAACCCAAAAGCCACGTAAGATTCCGCAAGTGGAGATAAATAACTATAAGCATAAAACAAGAATTTTCAGTTTCTTGAGATTTATGAAGTCTAAGAATTAAAATGGAGATAGATCTTTGCATAAAGTGGCCAGACAATACATCACGGAGGGGAAGGGTTTCCTAAGGTCATTGTTTTCTCATGAATCTACTTCACCCTCACACCCTCAAGTAATTTTCCAGGCTCTGCTTAGAAGTGTTCAGAAGTGTGGAACTCACCATTTTTCAAAACTTCTTGCATTGAGCTCAACTCTCTGCAAATCATAGAGAATATAATACCTAAATAATTCATTTGGCACTGCCTCTGTACTCATGACAAACAAGCTAAAATAAGGGGAGAAAAGGTTTACACATTTTGGTGGAGTATTTTCAAGACAACATGCAATCAGAATAATTAATACAAGTACAAATGTAATATTAGTTTCTGGAAATTTTATCTTATGAAATAAATCATAATTGCCATGGCAAAGTTTAGAATTAAAAGAAAGAGATGAAAAGTCTCTTTACAAATCCTTTCTTTTTTTTTTTTTCTTTAATAGGATCTAGCCAAATCACCTGGCATTAGCTATTCCGTGAGATTTATCATCAAAGGTATTCTTTTTAGGATCTAGCATTCTTTTAATTGGTTGCTTGAATGAATTGGTGTGGTGGAATGAGGACATTAAATGTAGTCAAGTGGCTGGTGTTGTAAACAAAAAATACATGGGAACAGTGAGGGAATGGATGTTCTGTGTATGGTTGTTGATCATAGGTTATGCATCTTCCAATATCCTTGCAACATACTCTATGATCTTCCCCTGTTTACCTCTCGAGCTTCACAATCTCAGCACTCTCCACCCACATTGATCTTGACTTCCCATCAGACTGAATTATATTTAATATCCTAAATCCATACTCTTGCCTTCCCCACTCCTGACCACCAATCTGCTCTCCACAATACTTTGGTCTTTTTAAAATCAAGAGTAATTGTGTCACTTCTCTGTAACCCTCAGTGGAAACTTACTGCACTTGAGCCAAAGTCTTCAACCTCTGACTCACTGGGCCCTGCACAATTGAGTTTTACCTTCATTTCCACTTCATCTTGCACCATGTTTGCTGGAGCTCTCGCCTCCACCCTCTTGAGTGTCTCTCCTTCCTTCCCCTTTGCCTCCTTTGACTAAAAAAGCAGAAATAAGACAAGCTATCCCTGTCTTCTAATGAGGTCATTTTCCCTTATGCATTTCCTTTCTAGCACTCATCACCATTGGTAAGTATATCTGGTATTTTGGTTACTCTTGGGCTTCCCCACTGGATTGAAAATTCAAAGACTGTGTGCATTGTTCACCACTGTATCCCCAGAGTGTAGCACAAAGACTGGCACATAGCCATTTGTTTAATAAACATACTCTCTCCATTAACTGCTTTTACCCCCATTACCCTTTCCTCTCTATCTCAACTTCTCAAACATCCTGCGGGTCTTATCGCAGAAATATTATTCCAAAGCACCCTGCCCTTCACCCATCCTAAAACTCATTGCTTGCATTTTAATAATCTGTGTGTGTACCCCTCCCCTTCATTAAATTGTGCTCTCTCTAGGGACAGGGGCCATGGCTTATGTATTCTTGTGTCCTTAGGCTGAGCAGAGTGTCTGGTACTAGCAGAACCCAGAAAATTATTTTTGAACAAATGATTGAACTACAGATACAGTGCTGTCCAGTTATTATGAACGAGGATGTCAGCTGTTTTTTAAAAAGTATCTAAGTTTTACTTCTTAAAAAAAATCCATCAGTGCATGTGGGTTTGGAGTATGTTTGCGTGTGTCAGAAGAAAGCTCATATTGACTGGAACGTGTGCTTGACATTCTCCATGGCATCAGCATCGCTGGCTGCAAAAGCAAAGACTGGGTAGAGGCTGCTCAGCACATGCATAAGATGATATCCTGGGTGGTTTTGATTCATCCAAATTGATTCATTCATTGGGCATCACCTAGCTGTGCACAATGCCTCCCAGAGATTAGCTAGAGTGTCTCCATTTGCTTTTGAAAATGCAAATAGCTTTGGCATTGCTTGGCAGGAGGTATCTTTTTCACGTTCTCCCTGAGGTAATGAAACTGGGAAAGCATTTTTAAGGAAGAATGTGAATCAGAAATGATGTTTTCAAAATGGGGAACAGGACTGCAGATAGCACACGGAGAGTCTTCTGGGTTCACACCACACTCTGTGGAGACTGTGCTCTCTACCCTCAGAGTGGAGTTGTGGGTGGAGGCCCATACTGATGTGGCATTTGTGTTTATAAATCCTCTGTACTAGACAGAAGTTATTGGACCAAGTAGGTGTCTGACTCAGTGGGTTAACGCCAATTCTTCTCTCAGGAGTGTGGAATTAGCATTTCAGGATTCTGGCCATCTTTTCTTTGTGCTTGAGTTGAGGTGATATCAGCTGGGGAGCACAGGGCCGCCACGTTGCTTCATGGGCAAGGGAAGAAGAGAACGCTGGTCCCAAGGGGAAAGAATGAAAGAGACAAAGGAAAGCAGCAGGGATGAAGGACATTGTGGCTCCGGCGAGGCACAGACAGATCTGAAGATGAGGATGGGTGCCAGCTGCCCTGAAGCCCAGTATCTGTTTTCCTATTTCCAACCTTTTAAAGACTGGGCTGCTCATGCGTCTCTGATATACTCCTGCTTCCTTCCAAGTTGCTCTCATGACTTAATGTAGTTCCAGTAGATTTCCCTTACTTGAAATCAAAAGTACTTGACCAAGGCAAGGATTTAGTACTAATACAGACTCTTAAGGTGTTGAAAGTGACTTTAAAAAAAATACAACAGAGACCAATAGGGAAGTAAAGGAAGAGATACATTGGGCTGAAAGGAGGTGATCTTGTTTCCCACCAAAATGACGTGGGAACCTTCTCTCCTCCTCTAGCCAAGAAAGACAACCGAAGTGCACAGACTGCTTGACTTGATATTTGTTTCTCTAATTGTCATAGAGAAGTCAGCAGGAAACTTGAAAACAATGCTCCAAATTGTGTAGAGAATCAAATTGTTTACTAATTATCTATTGGTTAAATTTTTAAGAGAAGTACTTGTCTCTGAAGCCAAAATACTTTGGTTTCCTAGCTAATCCTCACTATTTTTGATTCAAAAAGAATTTTTTTAGGCCCCAAAGTCAAATTAAAGATGCAATAGACTGTAAAAAATGAGGCATGAAGATACTTGCACCCTCAGAAATAAACCCAGCTGACATATGAATATAAAAGGTATAGGTGTAAAGTGGTAAGGCTGTCTGTTTTACCTGGTAAAGTAGCTAGTTCTGTAGCCTAGTCTCAATGCTGTGTTCTACCATTTTGAGTTAACAGCAGCATCACTGGTATAAATATAGAACTAAGGTAACTATTTTAAAAGGAGTTATCCTTGAAATGTATTAATGCAATAAGTCTAATGAAGATATAAAGTACTTTGAATACTTTATAGTTAACCTTCTACTGCAGACGTTTCTCTACGAGGTTCTATTAGCCCACTTGTTAGTAGTTAATGCTGGTAATGACATCAATAGCAACTACCATTTATGGAGAGTTTACTGGCTGGGCACTTTGCAAAGGGCTGCATGGACAGTTCGTTGGGATCTTTCAACAACTCCGTGATAAAAACAATGTATAGATCGGAGAGTGGAGAATTTATTTAAATAATATACATGCTCTTGAAGATTTGAACCAGACTTCATTCTTAACAAATCACTACAATATATTACATGCATGCAAGACCAAGAATTAAGATAACACACAGTCTATTTAAACAGGTTTTGGTTACCCACACTGATGACAAATCTTGGAGGAATTGTCAGGAAAAAAAAAAGAGATTACAAAGTCCAAAACCTCACTTCCAGGCATTAAAAACCAGTGAATTTTCAGGGTCTCCTAGAGCTTCAGTATCCCTTTTGCAAAGGTCTACATTGTGTATTTCATGGAATCATTCAAAGCTGATTTCATTTTCTTCCAAGTACATAGAAAAAGGAAGGGGAATTTTGTCAATGGAGAAATTCCTCAAAATTATAATTTTATACACCTTGGTAATAAACAAAAACTATCATTTATATATAAAGTACTTACCACGTTTATCTCTTTCAGTGCTTATAGGGGCCCCCACTTTGTGTGTGTTGGGGGGGGCGCACGTGTGTTTTCTAGATGAGAAAAGATACATAACAAAGACTTAAGAGATCTAAATTATATTCCTGCCTTTGGCTTTAATGTACTGTATACACTTGGACAATTGCTTAACTTCCATTTCCCCATTTTTTTCAGTTGTCAAGTTGAAATTTGAACGTGCCTGGTCTCATTTTACCCTGTGATTAAAGGGATGGAGCTTTGAGCCACATGGTATCAGCCTAATCACTCCAACAGAAGAGCCATATGACAAAACATTCATGCCTATGCAATGAAATCCCAATAAAAACTTTACATAACAAAGCTTGGTTGTCTGATTGGCAATACTCTGAGTGTTGTCACACATCAGAGCTGGAAGACAGAAGCACCATCCAGGATTCCACAGGGAGATGACTGGAAGCTTTGCATCTGAACCCCTCCCAGACATCACCTCTAAATCTCTTTTGCCTGGCTCCCATTTGTATCTTTTGCTGGGATAAAACTGTATTCATAAGTAAAATAAATAAATAATCAAAGTAATGGTATTACATGCTTAATCTTGTTAATATTTTTCCCCACATGGAGTGATGATCATTCCCAAACCATGGGAAGCTTTCTACTGAGAAGGTTTCCAAAGTCTTTCTTTTCTTTCCACACCCCCATCCCCTTGCCTTAGACCTTCAGAAAGCATCATTTAATAGGAAAACTACACTTTATTTAGAGGGTTAATGGCAACTTTTTAAGCATAAAATTGTACAAACGTGATTGAAACAAGTGGAGCATTTAAGTCAATAACAACATATCATTAGAGCAGCTGGTAATTAACCTTTCATCTCTGTAAAGGATTATTTAGACGGCAAGGCAGGGCAGCATCTTGCATAGAAGTGTGGTGTTAGTGGAAAACCTGCTGGTCCAAACACAGTTTTAATCATGAGTTAGAAATAGAAAATGGAGCACAATTTAATTTTTAAAACTGATGCCTTTCAGATGCAAAGCTTCCAAAGGTGACTGGAGATTACAGTGTAAGGTTTTCCATTCATATAGCAGTGGTTTTCTCTAGATTACAACATAGTGTTTCTAAACATAATTTATTTATTCTCTGCATGACTTGGATAAGAAAAAATTGCTTTTGAGAAATATAAAATATATCATATAAAGAGAAAAAAGTGCTCCTCTAAGCATGGGGTAAGGGAAAAAAGTACTCTTTTCCTCAGATCAAATAATCACCAAACGTTTAGATAGTTCTTAGTGTTTTAGATTATTTATGTTACCTTTAAGGAGATCTCAAAAGAGTTCAAGTTTGATTTGAAATGAACTGCACTTTAGCAATAGATCTGATTCATAGCATGGCCTCAGCAAGATATAAAAACTGATATACCCTTCTAAGACTAATGGCAGAGAAGATCACATTCTTTTGTCATTCATTCACTCAACAAAATTATTGAAGACCAAGTATGCACACGGCACTTTGCAAGATAGTAGAAGAACATAATGACGGGTCAATCTATAAGAGCTAATAAGGGATAAAGATGACTCATAACTATTCTAATAAAGATAATCACTGGATAAAGTAGGATCACATAAAAAGAACAATGCCATTTACTCTTAGAGGGTCAGAAAGGGCCACCTGTAAAAAATATCAGGCAAGCCAAGAACTGAGGACTGAGTAGGAGTTGGCCAGGGGAGGAAGGAAGAAATGAGTTTATGCTTAAAGGAATATTATACACAGTACAAATAAGAGAAAACTGTGGAGCTGCAAGTACTTTCATCTACTAGGAGCTTAGAGTTCAATAAAAGGAGTTAAGAAAAGTAAGACTGAGGAGATAAGTTGCAGTCCTATTATAAGCTGCCTAATATGCCCTATGAAGATTTTTAAGGATGGGTTCACTGACATGATTCTACACATTCAAGTCTCTAACTCCTCACCCATTTCTGGGTTATTTGAGCTGAGTATTTTGGTTGCAGATATATTTTACAAAGCTATCCTCACATCTTTCCCAGAGCCATACTATCAAACTCCCCTGGTAATACCAGTTTGTCTTAGCACCTCTGTACCATAATGAACAATTTCTCTCAAGGGTGCCCAGGTGGTCTTATTCCCAGTGTTTTCCACTCCAGATCTGTTGGGGTAACCAAATCTTTGTTGGCTGTGGCATAGTTATTTTACGTTGATAAAATACTGCTAGCTCATGAATATGTCAATCTCACTGAAGATTCTGTCCCAGGAGCCAGTGGAAATTATCCATCAAAACAAACCAAGAATTCATACTTTTATAATATAAGATAAAAGAAAACATCACCTAAAGAAAACATAACTGATTCAGTAACCTTCAGGGTGCAGAATTCTGCCCTACTGGAGAAGAGCCCATAGTTATATTCCTTTATGATTTATAAATCAGCTTCACTGGTAGTCTTTAAAAACTTTGATTCACATTAAAAACATGATATTGTGAGGTTGTTTCTGACTAGTTAAAATTATTACAAAATTTTGTGTATGTAGATACAATCCGAAGGGCTCAATGACCAAATTGTCATTTTGGAAAAAATGTCTTGCATTTTAGTTTCCTTGAGATGAACAACTAGGAAGGCCAATTTTTAAATATGTTATCCAAAGGTTAACAAGCAAGTTAGAAGAAAAGGAAGAAATTCTGACAAAAGATTATGATTTTTCTCTAAATGGCATCTTCACAATGCCTATCGTAAGTAGGTGATGGAAAATTTCAACAAAATTATTCAAGCCTTCTCCATTATTATAATCATAGAAAGAATATACTACTTTAGTCAATCTTGAAATTCTTCTCCCTCTGCTGCATTTGAGTTGAACATGCATAAATTCTATATTCTTTGTCACTCTACCACTTTCGTATTTCTTGCTTTCCTTGAATCCAGCTAGGGTAGGGGTGGAAGAGTCATTCATTCTCATAATACATTTTGAATTGTGCATAAGTGCTTAATGCTGAATAGCCAAAAAGAATGGGGATTAATAAAACCTTCATCAACATAGAGGAAATGTTCAGTGAAATGTTATTATTAGTTACAATAGCCACTGCTGCTATTTGCAGGACACTGTGATAAACTTCTCACAACCATCCAGTGGGCATAGGCAATTTTAACTATACTTACAAATGAGGGAAATCATGCAAACACAGGTTAAGTATTCCATAGGTCACACAGATTGGCAGAGCCTGGCTACCTCATAACCCAATCTATTTTGTCTTTTTTTCTGGAAACAAACTCAGAGTAGATTTCCCGTTTTCCTTTTCAGTTGATTGTAGCCATCTTACTGAGTTCTAGCCAACGCATTGTGAGAGAACTGAGAAATGCCGCTACCAGTCTTGACTCCTATAGTATTTGGTATACCACTTTCTATGCTGCTTCCTCCTTCTACCACAAACTTTGGAAGCCATCTTCGAGAATGGTAACATCAAGGGTGGACAGAGCCTGGGTTCTTGAAGCACCATTTGCAGGACAGCCACTAACCAACTAGGGTTACTTGTTTTGTTCTTTTCATAATAGAATAATCCACTAAGATTTAGGAGTTTATTCATTACAGGAGCTAGTGTTACGTTAACCGATACATATGGCTAGTACCTGGAGGAGACAGAATTTGAATTAAGGTACACCTTGCCACAAAGCATACGCTCTTAGCCAGATCACAGGTATCAGACCATATAATGCCTCCAATTTGTTGCCTCTGGCATTGTCATAATGAACACTATATTAAAAACTGACTCCTTGAAGCATTTGCAAAATATTTCTCAAGCCTCAAGCTCAGTGCTGGTTCCATCAAAAAGATAGGATTTTTTTCTCTCTCTCTAGTTTGGATGTGGTTTGTCTCAACAAAACTTAGGTTGAAATTTAATTGTCAATGTAATGTTGCTGTTGGGAGGTGGGGCCTTTCAGAGGTGATTATATTGATAAAATGGATTAATGTCTTTCTTACAGGATTGGATTAGTTCTCACCAGAGCAGGTTGTTATAATGTGAGGTTGTGCTTCCTGTTCAGTCTTTTTTGAATGTCTGCTTCTGCTTCTGCTTCTGCTTCCCTGCCATGTTATGATGTAGCACAATGACCTCAATAGATACAACTCAACGTGATGGCCCAACCTTGAACTTCAC
This sequence comes from Lepilemur ruficaudatus, assembly GCA_963574885.1. Taxonomy (NCBI): domain Eukaryota; kingdom Metazoa; phylum Chordata; class Mammalia; order Primates; family Lepilemuridae; genus Lepilemur; species Lepilemur ruficaudatus. Next base: position 8,683 of record CAUYRT010026367.1, on the reverse strand, counting down.
AGCCTGCGGAACTGTAACCTAAATGAACCTCTTTTCTCTGTCAATTATCCAGTCTTGGGTATTCTGTTATAGCAACACAAAAACAAAGACACAAGGAAATCAGAATCATAGAAAATATTAATATAATATGACTAATGGTTTACAAAGTGAGGCAATGGCAATCACCTAATGGCTGCTTGTTCATTTATGACAATTTGCCTGCTAATTTAGTGATTTCATTGGTTATGATAGTTTTTACAACTGCACCCCCAACACATAAATTATCTAGGCTTCACTGAGTAAAACAAACAATTATCTGTCATCTAACACTATGGAACTTAGGGACTAAAAAGTGAATTGGAATTTGGCAAAATAAACGGGAAATGAGTTTCAGTTTCTGGATGCATCCATGATTATTGAGATAATCTTGATGATAAAAATCATCAAGATGAGATTGTCAAACCCACTTTTCCTAACACTTTGGTCTGAAAGTCTTTTTGTGGAAATCCATCTTGTCAGCATCAAGAAAATGAGTTGTGGTTAGATGAATTCTGATATTATAGAATATCAGACCCCTATAGTTAGACCCCTTTGGCCACTCAATCCCCCTGAGCTCTAATAAAATAATCTGCCAGAGAGGTTCAGGAATAAATGCTGTATCTATAAGGCCATTGGAAGAGCTATTTGGTAGGATTTCACCTATTGATTATCTCACAAATGATATAAAATAAGAAGATAATATCTTGCCACTCTAAAGTAATGTGTTATTTTAACCTACAATATGAAAATTCTTCAATTCTTTAGTCCCAGTAGGACTAAAACCAGGTGAAACAAATAGTCTCTAACTTTTGTTTAAATATTGAGGGAGGTAAAAAGATCCTTCTATCTAAGAAAATCTCTCCCATCTACTTTTTTTGGTGTTTAAAGTAGTTTAATAAGCTACAAAACCAAAATATCAAAAGACATAAAAATCCCCCTTGGGTAGGAAACATAGGAACTAAAATTTAAACTTATCTGAAAATGATCTATTTCAGAGATTTTCCCCAGAGCAGACTGTGATCAGCAAAAAGAAAGGCGATAGCTCAACGTCACAAAGAGAGTAAGAAGTTCAGAAAGAAGAGGCAAGGAGCTCCCCCAAACTATTTTCTCTTATTTCTCTGCCTTGGGCCAATTTTGTTATCAAATTTTATCTCCACAAATGTACGCATAAAGCAGAAGTAAAATTCAATAGCATCTTTGGTCATGGCAATGTTCCATGAACATATTTTCACATTCTTAATATACCTTGTAAAGACAAGGGACCTCACAATAAAAGCTTTTAAAAAGCTTCAAATTGGTAGGAACAATTCATTTACAAACTTAGTTGGTGGTAACTGTCTCATTTAAATCTCATTTCCGTGGTATATGTATAGACTTCGTTTTTAATATGAAAAGCACTTTGTTCGAATTGAATTTCCCTGTACTTATTAATCACATATAATATTAAGAATGGAACCTCAAAATAACATTGCCTCCCAGAAAGTGGCTTTTTCACAGCTTCCCAGAGTACATTAAGTATTAAAATATAGCATGAAAAATTATTCCTCTGTACTTACCTATTATATAAGCTATTTCAAAATTTATATCTTACTGCCTGACATATTTTGCGCTGTATTCTTATCAGCCTAATTCCTTTTTCACTGGTAGGAGAAGTGACTAAAAAAGCAAGATGATAAAAATAAATTAAGGTGCATTTATTGTAGGTCACACATGTGTTTCATTTTCCTTATTTGCGAAGGATTCTAGTGAAGGCAATAGCAGAGGTGAGAAGGACTGGGAAGAAATACTCTTTTAGGGAATCCTTTCTCATACCTTTCCTTTCTAAACCAAGAAGGGAAGATTATTTGATTGGCCAGATCATGAGATGTTTGTTGGGCATGAGTCACAAGGACAAAGGTCATTGTATCAAAAGAGCAATACATGGAACAGTTACCTTATCCTCTCTCTTATCTCTTGTGTTTCGATGGCAGGAGGTTGGGGGCCAAAGACTGGAGATGAAGATTTGGGATTAGGAGAAAGGCGTGGATGCTTGTTCCTTTACTGTAAACCAGGAGCTGTAGTTAAATGGAAAACTCCATCTACTTCTAGAGTTTCAGCACAATCTTAAAGGGATACTTTGATTTCATTTTTGCCATTTGTAGTTCTATTGGGAAGCTCACAGAGAGGACAGCAGGCTGTAATTTGGGGCAGAAATATGATATTCCAGAATCCATGACCAAAATGCCATCTAATAGCCATCTCCTACTCTTCAACAACCCATATGATGCCACATTTACCTCTTATAGTTTATATAAATAAATGAAAGTAGTATTGATTCCACTGATGAGATCCGTATTTGACAAAGCAACAGATAAAGAAGGTATCATATTTTTATCAGGTTTGAAAGTTCAAGAAACAAATAATAAATTATACATATATGCTGTTTCCTTGGATTTCTGCCAGTGGAATTCTAGAAAGTAGTTATACTTGGAAATTCACTGTTGTCCAAGAGAAAATCAGTAACCTTTTTCTATTTTATTTAGTTGCATTTCCACATCCAGATAATATCCTCAAAGCTCTTTCTTAGCCAGGAGGTTGAAAAGGGCAAACATGATTTAGGTAAGTAGAAGAACTTTTTTCCTTTTCTATTGGACAGGTGTGAATTTACCTAGATTTTGTCATTATTGTGTTTGCTTAATTTGGTGTTTTGGAAAATCAGTAAAGAACAAAGTACCGGTATGGCAGGTTATCAACATGAGTCTTATAGGCTGGGAATTACTTTGAAAACTATGCCATTTCCCGCCAAATCATTGCCATTTGATGCTAAAGGGGCCAAAAAATTAACATGATGCTACAACTTACCCTACCTTTATCCTGAATCTTAAACAATAAAATCCATTACATAAGGTGTGTAAGCTGCATGGGGGAAATTAAAGAAAAGGGCCATGTCCACATTTGTTTAATGAAGATTACAGAAAAGGGAATAGCCCCAACAAGAGACACAAGAAAGATCAAGATGACTGGAAGCAGAAATTCAGAATAAGAGATAATCAGGACAAACACGATCCTCACAAGAAACCATAAAGACAGTGAGGGAGAGTCTCAGTTTCCCACCATATAGTACTTGGGATTCAAGACATATTTTAAAAGCCAGCAGTAGAGGTAACCTCAGCAGACAGAAAGGCCTTGCTCCTCTAGGTACCTGACATTAGGGATACAGGTACATCACACAAAGAGCATCCTTTTGGAGTGCTTAGCTAAAGATACTAGCTAAAGGCAGAGTGATTTTCATGTCAAACCCTAAAGACAGTTGTCAGGATCTAGCCTATATCTGGCTAGATATGGGCTTTTAAACAAGATCACCAAAACTAATTTTGTTTTTTGTCCTCTTTCTCCATCTCTTGACTATACTCTTTTGCAGGTTCAGGAAAGGCCTTGCCACATAGTGACAAGAAATCCATTGTGTTTCCAATCGTACAACTCCCTAGCTGAGCAAACCTAATGGAAACAGTGGGTCTCTTACCCAGTAATTCCAATAATTGACTCTGATTGGACCAACTTGAGTTATATGCTCTATCCCTGAGCCAATCACTATTGTCTAGCAGATCTCAATTGGAGACAATTCTGCACATTTGGTAATGCCTGGAGACAATTTTGATTGCCACAACTTGGATGTATTATTGACATCTAGTGGGTTAGAGGATAGGAGTTCTGCTCAACATGTCACAATACCCAGGTCAGTACAACGAAGAATTATCCACAATTTCTTTATCCATTTGTCGTTTATGGACACTTAGGTTGATTCCACATCTTGGCTACTGTGAATAGTGCTGCAATAAATATGGGAGTGCAGATATCTTTTTGATATATTGAATTCTCACCCAATGGGATTGCTGGGTTACACGATAGTTCTATTTTTAGTTTTTTGAGGAACTTCCATACTGTTCTCCGTAGTGGTTACACTAATTTACGTTCCCATCAATGGTATAATAGGGTTTCCCTTTCTCCAACAATAAGTGAGGGTATACTTTAAAATAACTAAAAGAGTAAAATTGGAATATTCCTAGCACAAAGAAATGTCAAATGCCTGAGGTGATGGATACCCCGATTACCCTGATTTGATTAATTCTCATCGCATGCCTGTATCAAAACATCACATGTACTCTATAAAGATATACAACTATTTTGTACTCATAATAATTACAAATTATAAATTAAAAATATATAAAAATCAAAAAGAATCATCCAGCCCCAAATTCAATGGTGCCAAGGTTGGGAAAACTTGGGATAGCCAACGTAATGAAGGACTTTGATTGGTCAAGCCTAGAACTTCTGCTTATACCTGAAATGGGAGAAGAGTAGTCAAAAATCAAAAGTACAGAAAGTGAAAGTTTCCCAAAGAAAATCAAAATATTGCAGCCAGAAGACAAAGGAGTGTGTTCCAGGTAAGGAAAATCAAAAGACATGTCTACTAGAGACATCTTAAACACAGATATTTGTCTAAGAGCTCCCTGTCATTGAAGACTCATGATGTGTCAGGCATGGCACTAAATATATGCTGGGTTTATTACTTAATCCTCGCAAAACAATGAAGCAGTTATTATTATACTTACTTTACAGATTAAGTATTTAATGCTCACCCAGCTAATTAGAGGCAAATAAGTCTATCAAGCTCATGATTTCTGACTTCATAGACTAAACTCTTCTCCATGTTATTCTGTGTCTCATAAGATTCTGTTTGGAGGAGAGAAAAATAAAGCTGTTGACTACTTAAAAAAATAAAAAGAAATAATAGGATCTTGTCAAGTGATTAATCAGGCTTGTCATGACTCCAGTAAAAAGTAATACTCGTCTTGCAAAGGCTTGCACGGGTTGTGCATATTCTGTACACACATGCATGCGCTGGTTTTCACTTGTATATTTTAGGTCATTGAATAATTTCTTTTTCATTTTGCTTGCATGAGTCGGGTTTATTTTTGGTAAATATACCTAAAGGGCACATAAGTTCTGACTTTTTGCCTATTCTTTATCACCAAATGTCAAGCTTCAAACTGCTTGCCAAAGGCAATTGCGATTTGCTTCTTTCCTTCTCAGCTTCTGTGAATTGGTAAGATTGTAAAGGATAGATATCTCCAAAAAACAACAGCAAAAAGAACATACAGCTCTGGATTTGTATGTGTGAATGTGTTATATATGTTTTAGGGATTGGACATAAGGATTGATGGCTTCACTACCAAAGTGTTATACACTGATTTTCTATCTGTCTCAGCCATCATGGTTTGTTTTTAAATCCCATCAGATTTTATATGCTGGTCATTTTTTAAACTGTTTATTTTGGAAGTTTCTAAACATACTCCAAATATAACATAAAAATCACTCCCATCTCCCAATTACCAAACTTCAATAGCAATCAATATTTTTGCTTTCTTATTTATCTAATTCTCTGAATTTTTTATGGAATATTTTATGGCAAATGTCAGATGTTGTGTCACTTAACTTCAAGAGATATTTTAATGTGCATGTCAAAAATGACATTTTCTTATATGCGCATAAAGCCATTATCACACAAAACAAAATCAACACAGATTTTTAATGTCATCTGATATCAAATCTAGATTCAAATTTCTCTAATTGTCTAAAATGTATTTTTTATATTCAGTTTGTTCAAATTAGCATTTAGGCAGGGCCACTAATGGTATTCAGTGGTTAGGACTTTTAATTCTCTTTCAAGACAGAACAATTCCTCTTTTCCACTTTTTATGCCACTAATTTGTTAAAGTATCCATATAAGGTCTACATTCTGGATTTGGTAGATTGTTTCCTCATGCTGTACTTGAACTTATTTTCTGTAGACTAGAAAGTAAAGCTAAAATTCCAATTGAATTCAAGAAGAATTAGAATTTTCATGAATTCATCATGGTGTTATATCTTCCTATTGCATCATATGAAGGGATACATGTCTCACTTTTAGTAATACTAAGACTTATCAGTAATCATAGGTGGAGGCAGCCTGATTCTCTCATTATAAAGTACCTCGTTAATCTCTCACTTAATGGTTCACCATTATTTGGTGACTATTAACTTGAATCAGCTATTTTATAATGAGTTATAAAATGATGGTTTTTCTAATTCTATCATTACTTTTGCATTTATTAGTTGGAATTCTTTGCCAAGCTCATAGGGCAAACGCAAGATAAACTCTTATTTTCCTTTAATTATTCAATGTTCTGAGTAATGGCTGGAATCCTTGCAATCTTCAGTGGTTTCCAATGACAGGCATTTTGTTTCTATATCTCCTTATTTTGTAGGGGAGGGGATATGTATTATGAATTCATAGTTTTTATTATATATTTAGTGTCTTCTAATGAATCATAGCCATGATTCTTTTTTTTCTTTTTTGAAACTGTTTAATATGGAAAATTGCAAACATATGTAACTATTGTGAGGACAATAAATCATGAATCCATGTGTCCATCTCCCAGCATTAGCAATTACTAATTCATAGCAAACGTAATTTTCCCATAGGTCCACATTCTATATCCTCCAAGCCATATGATTTAGAATAAAATTCCAGTTACATATTTTTCTATAACATTTACTATATATTTCTTATAAAAGAGAGACGTGTTAAAAAATAAAATCATGTCTACAGTATCATTATTATTACCAAGTTAACAATAATCAAAATCACCAGTTCCATATTCATATTTCATGAATCCTCTCACAAATGTCTATATGTGTGTTTACATTTTGCTTGTTTGGGATCCCAATTAGGTCAATGCAATGTAATTGGTCAATATGTCTCCTAATTATCTTTAAAAATTTTTTTATTTTTAATTGTCTTTTAATTTTTAGGTACCTGCATTTTTTTTTTCTTTTTGCTATTTTTATTGCATAAGCAAGATTTTAAGTCCTGTAGATTTTCCCATAGCTTGCAGTTTGCTGACTTGATAACTATTAAACAGTTATAGAAAAGAATTTCAGTCATCATTCTTTTTAATGCTCAAGTTATCCCACTTTTAACCAGTGGAAGAAAGAAGTGGTCATCAACCTCATTATACCTCATAGTAGAAAACTATAGAAAGTATTAAAATTGAAGAGAGACTAAGGGAATGAAGAGAGTAAAAATTTTAATTTTTCTATTAAATGGAATTCTTAAAAGAAGAAAAATAGTCGACAGAGAGAGACTATAAGTAAATCATTAAAAACATAATTCAGAGCCAAGAACAAACATTTAATCATGCCAATATAATTAATGGGCTCCCTTATTATAATAACAATATTTTTGAGTTGAATAACATAGCAAAATACAATTAGATACTGGGTGTAAGATGTATAACTTCAACAAAGTGTATCCAAAAGGATAAAAACAAAAGGACAGCAAAGATACAGTAGACAAACACATATAAAAAGAAATTGGGGTCATTTTCTTGCTGTCAAACAAGGAAAAAATCAGACAAAAAAAATCAAGCAGGGAATAACATTTTGTATTACTGAAGATCACAATCCACAAAGAAGATATAGCAATTATTAATATCTATGCACTAGATAATATAGCCACAAGTTCAATAGAAAAGAAACAACAGGTAATGCTAATAGAATTAGACAAAACAGATTAGTAATAGTTTGCTTGAACATACCCATCAGCCCAAGACAGCTCATGTGAAGAAACTATTACTAAACATATAGAAGACTCTGTCTAAATTACCTTAAGCTGCTATAACTAAACATCATAGACTGGGTGGCTTAAATAATAGACATTCATTTCTTACCATTCTGGAGGTTGAAAAGTCCAAGATCAAGATGCCAGGAGATTTAGTCTCTAGTAAGGACCCACCTTTTGTCTTGCAGATGACTATATTCTTGCCATGTCCTCACAAGGTGGATAGGAAGAGGAAGCTCTGGTGCCTCTTGCTCTTTCTATAAGGACATATTCCCATCATAAAGGCTCCAACTTCATGAACTAATCTAAACCTAAACACCTCAAAAGTCCCACTTCCTAATACCACTACATTGGGGGTTAGAACTTCAACACATGAATTTTTGAGGAACATAAATGATAAATCAATAATAGACCTAAACAATATAATCAGTAAGTGAATACAGCAAATGTAAATAAAAATATGAACTTTGATAATAGACATTATACTTTTACAACTACATGTAGAGTATTGGTAAAATTTTATTGCATTTTATCCCCCAAATTAACTTTAACGCATTCCCCCAAAATGTAATGTCAACATTTCTATGATCACAGTAAAATAACATTATAAATTAATAAAATGATTAAAATCAAAACAAATCACAAAAGGCACTCCCACCTAGAATAAAACAAAACAAAACCAAAAACAAACATAAAACAAAACCAATACATTTCTATTAAAACAACTCTGGGTTAAAGTGGAAATCTAAAATATAATGACAAGATTTCTCTCTTTTTCACTCATTTACTCTTATCTATAATTTCTAAGGTTAGTCTTTTCAAACACCCAAGTTTTTTTTTTGACAAATTTATTGAAGTATAATTTACATTCCATGCCATTACTCCATTTTAAGTGAACAATTGAATGATTTTTAGTAAATTTACCAAGTTGTACAGCTATTCACATAAATCAGTTTTAGAAGATTTCCTTCCCCCTATTAAGTCCCCTAATTCCCATCCCCAACTACATTTCAAGCATGCCCC